>JAYMTK010002730.1:0-13330 GCA_036897405.1 Pelargonium myrrhifolium | reverse complement strand
TTTAACTTATTATTTTTCTTAGTTCTAAGACAATATTTGTTTAAAGTTTTATATGAAATAGTTTGTGAGGATGATGAGCATGCACAAATAAATTTGAACTAATCTCAATTTGACATTTTTGATGAAGTTTTTATTTTTATTTTATTTTTTTTGTGTAAATTACAAGTTTAGTTTTTCCTAAATTTAGTTACAATTAAAAACTCTCACTCTTTTTCATGTATGTGTTTAGTGAAGAGCGAATCCAAAAGTTCTTCCATAAACTCAACAAGTGTTGACAACCGAGTCACGGCCTATTGGTGTCTTTTGAGCCACAACATGTATTGTCAACTCAATGGTATTTTATTTTAATTCAACATTTGAGAATTATTTCTAACTTTTATAATTATTTATGTCAATTAGACACAAAATTTATAATAACTAGCTAATATCCTATGTACACGCACGAATTCTCTCCCTAATTTATAGTAATGTATTGTTACTTGTGATACTAATTAAATTGGAAAAAAGTATACGAATTTCATATAAAAAGCTTTGGCACACGTGTCCTATTGTTTGCCATTCACTCACTATTTAGCAAGTGATGGTTTTGCGAGACATTCCCTCGCCAATAACATGTATTCTAGTAGTTGTAGTATTTCATTGATCATCATAATGCACATCCGTCCCACTTGCTCATGTAAGAAACTTATTTCTAAAATTTAGACAAATCAAACCATCCAGATACCAAAAATCGTGAAGCAAACAAACCCTTGTCAAGCTTTGAGACATTCTTCTAAAAGTTCAAAATCAGCAGCCATGTGAATAACCAAAAAGACAATGACTACATGGAAACCAGCAAGATTAACATCAAGTTTAGTATATTTAGAAGTAGCAAGATTATCCAGTGCATAGCATTTTAGACAGTTCATCTACATGTCCATCAAGCCAACCTATATATGATATATCCCAAACACTACCCAATCAAACCTTTCACATCCTACTTGAAATCATTTCCCCTCTTTGATTTGTCATCTTCTTTTCCTCCAAGCTTTCCAATTTTATGTTTCTCAATGAACAAAATGTTAAATAACCACCATCTAAGAAGGACTAGCGTTGAAACGAAATAGAGTAGGAACCAGTGTTTGGGTCTTTGACAGCTTTGAAGTTGTCAACGCTCATCCCAAAGCGGCCCAACAATGAGTTGCCCATATCTTTCAGCTTGCCTGCTCAGAAATACGTACAATATCAGCTCAAGAGAAAGTGCAACATGATGAAGAAACCCAATAAAATGGAGAATGACGTGTATGTAAACTTGAAAACATGAGGAAGCTTTTACTTTGGACATAATCACATAAAAAGGTATGGTATCAGCTGTCATGTTAGCAAAGAGCATATCAATAAATAAAAAACATTTAAATACCAGTTTCCTCAGATTAGGCTCAGAACTTACAAGCCATGAACAAAGTTAAGGGAAACTTTAAAATCAAAAAACATATGAAGGTGTTAATGTGTGAATATAATTGGAGAAGTTCATGCTATGTTGGGGAGGCTATGAAGCAGAAATGAGAGGGCTCTTACTCAAAAAACAAGACATAAGAGGGTACGTTATGAGAACATAATAGCTAATGTCAAAATCTGATGTCATAATATAAAGCTAGGGTTGGGGCTGGTCCTCAATTTGTTACGTATGGAAGATGCAGGTACATATAACACAGTAATCACCTTCTTCCCAATAACAACAATCTGGAGGCTGCTAGAGGATAAAAGCATAATCCACTATGCTTGAGATTGTTTTAGGGCTAACTACCTTCAAACTACCTTATAATTCAAACAGATTCAGTGAAACTTTACTTTGGACAGTTCACCCTAAAGATTTTCAGGACTTCAGTCCAAATTATGCATTTTTAACATTTTTGCTTACTCCTAAAGCCTAGAATAGAATTTAACAGAAACCACGAAATAACTCATCACAAATGTCTACAAGACTAAACTCGGATGTTTGGAGTCTAGTTATCTAAATTAAAAGTAAAGGAGGTCAAGTCCTTGTTTGGTAGTTCAAGGGGCAGGGATATTTTCCCAATATTCTTATCGGCCATGGCCTGGGTGTATCCTCAATATTCAATTCCCAAATCATCCAAGGTTACTTGGCGGCAAGTAGCACCACTCGTGGGTAATACATAAAAAAGGCATGTATAAAAAACCTTTCAGGACATCTGCCAATTGGGGCTAAAGCTCTACAGCCACACTCCAAAATCAGAAATACTTTTTCACAACTATTAGGTCTTAGAAAATCTGCAATGGGAGTTCAGCTCCCAGCCTTAGATACCTTAACACTGATCTTTTTTATTTATACATATGATCCCCTCTTGTTGACGTATGAAATATTCTTTTTTCAATTTTGAGAACTTGATCATCAGTGCAAAAGCTATTGTCAAAAGGTACGAGTATGTAACAGATTCAATGATATGCAAAGCAGAAAATAAGTTCCCTTTCTAGATCACATTAACTAATAAGTAGCCATCAAGTACTTGAGCAAATAGATGTGGATGGAAAGAGAAACTATTGAAGCCTAGATCTCAATTCTCAACATACTCTACAACCTTTCCATTCTGCTTTATTTCTTTTCATTTGGAAGGAGGAGGATCACGAACATTCTAGAATGCTTCAACTATCCAAAAGGAATACAGACTTACATGACAGATACTGTCATCATCACATCATAATCCTATTGGTAAAAGATATTGAATCCATTATCCTATTAAGAACAATCTATAGGACTTCAAACACTCTGAAACCAAGACAGCATAAAAGGAATATGAAATGAATCAATTACACTTACCAATCATCTCTTCCTTCATTTTTTCTCGCTTTTCGTCAGCCAGTGGCTTCAGGCGGTTGGCCGTTCTCTTAGCTTGGTAATTTGCAGGATCCAATTCCAGAATCTTGTTCATATCTGCAGGGAAAACAAAGAAACAATGTGGATGAAGATAATAACTGACCATAAAATACTTAAAAAGAGAGAGAGAGAGAGAGAGAGTCTGGCATGCCAGTTCAAATGCAAGAACACGGAAAATAAATACAAAGTTAAATTCTTTGAATACCAGCAATAGCCTCTTCATATTTTTCAAGCTTTTCATAAGCCTCTCCCCTCCTAACCAGAGCTTTCATATAGGTAGGATTTAGTTCTAGAGCTTTTGAGCACTCCTTGACTGTGTCCTCGTATTTTCCCTGAGATATTTAGTATCAAAGTTATAGGTAAGGCATCTGAGATAGGAGAGTGGCAAATGAATCAAAACTTAGGAACCAATATCTGGCAGTAGTTACATAATTAAGCAGCAAGATAACATTTAAGAGATTCATTAACGGTCAAAGAAAAAATATCAAGCAGTCTAAGAATTTTTTGAAGAGTCATAGGTAGTGGAACAAGAAAAGGGTTCCCCTTCCGCTCATGTTTGAGAGTTTTTTTAACTCTTTTCAGGCAATAATTTTAAACCCCCAGAGCAAGGGGATTTTAGGGGAAAACATTTTAACAGCAACTTAGTGAGTTTGTGTACAATTGCCTTCAATTATTTTATAGAACTCTCAAACGTGCTAAAATTGTGAAATTTATCTTATTTTATGTTTCTAGCTTTGATAGATTGATTGACTATACAATATATATATATATATAGGCTACAACAGTGTCTATTACAATTTGATAAAACATGCTTGAATCTAATTCTAGGACTAGAACCTAATGTATATCTAATTCTATCTGCATCTATAGTTTGTTCTAGTCTTGTTCCGATTAGACAATTCTAATCTAATTATAACACAAGTGAAGGATTTCTAGTTTCAGCCTTTATTTACTTTTCTATTCTTTCCTTCCCTTCCAATCCTTCAAAAAGGATGCCCTCCCTTTCCCATTCAACTCTTGATTCTTGAACAGGAAAAATAAATAAATACGATTTAAGGTGTTCAGAATGTCAAAAGTTTATCTAGCTCAGAACGAGACTTGAGAACAAAGCCTCTTGTCCTCCCATCGAGATGACACTTTTACTAATTACTATCTTCCCATCCTCTTCTATCTAAAAGAAACAGGACTTGATTTGCACAGCATAGCTTTAAATGCTCTACCCTAAATGCCACTTTTAAACAATAATTCATTTGATACAGCCGCAACGTTCAGAAAGTCCAGAGATTCAAGTTCATTAGTTAGATTTTTGTTCACAATATTCTATTAATTCAAAGCAAATGCAAAGTTTTTCTTTTAAAAAAGTACTTAGCAACAAATATTCAATTTTGGATATGAAAGAGAGCAAACCATTAATTACATATTCAGAACAATTCTTCTGATACAACAATAATTTTTGTGGAACTTTTAAAAGATCAAAATAGTATTAGCAAATAGGAATCAATAGAGAACAATCTCCCTCTCTATATTTCCCTTCTTTCATGCACAGTGAGCCAGGCAGCAGCCACTGGTGGATGCCATCAGAATTCCGGAAAGAGATATGTGCAATTTGCATTTTGCACATTTCGACCACACTTGATTTGGCACAATATATTCTAACATTCTACCCTTTCATCTGTAAGATCTCAGTTCCCCACTTAAAGCCATTCCATGCAGAAAGAAAAAAAAATGCTGCCAATATAGAAACTCTCTCCCTATGCCCCATCTTTTTAAGCAGGCATTTGTGTGCTTAATGCTAATGGATGTGTTCACAAAAAACTGTGGTTTTCCACTTGGAACCTTTACATAAAAATATATAACTCCTGACTTTCCTGTGAAGATTGAAAAAATAAGACACAATACAGAATATGAAATATGAGAAGCCAAATGGAAAAAGGTTTCGTCGATTATAATAGATTAATAGGCTATCAGTCAAAACATAACTATATGTATCAAAGATATCCATCTCTCCTTTTGTTTCCAGTTAGTAGATTTGGAGATTTAGTTATGATAAGTAGGTTTCTCTTCAAAAGTTATTACACTAGAGTTTGCACCGCAAATGTTTAAAAGGTTGTGTCAATTTTTATTTCTGTCTACAATTCATACATAGAAATAAGAACACAAACATTTGTACAGATCTTGAAAAGGTCAAGAGTAAAAAAAAGTAGATACAATTATGTTTAAGAATCCAAACTACACATGACACCAATCTCTTTACATTCTTGGCAGTGCCAGAAGTTCAACTGATCCATAGAGTTGTGCTTAAACTATGCAAAAGAAAAAGCTAATGAAAAGAGCTTCCCCAAACTTCTAATAACTCAGAAAAAAGAAGGTAACTATGGGTTGTTCCACAGTATCTAAGAACCTAAGATCACCACCCTATTCTACATATATCACCAATAGCTTTATACACAAAAACCTAATTTCAATTTCTTCCACAAATAATGAAATATATGATTGATTAGGTGGGTCATGAGCAGATCAAAAGGGTATGTCTTAAGAGTGATAACTAATCAGCTGCACGGGACATTAATTAGATTCATGGCATATTCACTAGCCAGTGTTACAGCTTTATAATTTTTGTACTCTAATCCATACAACTAACTTCCAGTAGATGAACAAGCCAATCATAACTTGAGCCTGAGGTCGAGCTTTACTAGCTCCAGTCAAACTTGACTCAGCCGACCCCAATCTAACTAGATTCAGTTTATTTGCAAACCAATTTAGTCAAGCCAAACATCTCAAAAAAAAGTAATGTGTACATAGTATAAATAACATTTCTATATATTGTATGGTTGGTAGATGCTACATACCAATTTCAAAAAGCATACACCACGATTGGAATGACAAATTGCCCGCAGCTCCACAGAGGAGGGCATATCCTCCGGCGCAACTTTCAAAGCAAGTTCATATTTTGACAACGCCTCCTCAAACTGCCCCTCACCAAACAACTTGTTTCCTTCCGATTTCGCCCCATTTGCCTCCTCTAATGCTTTCTAGACAAAATCGGAGTCAGAAAATAAATCTCTGATCCCACAAATTAAACAGATCTAATGCTTATTTAAAACACAGTCACCTGTTTCAATTCCTCGTCGTTTACAGTCACCTGTTGTTTCTGCGCGTTATCGGTCTCTGCGTCTTCGTCGTTGAGTTCGGTATCGCTGGCGGTTTCGAAACCATCGGAAGCGTCTCTGTGGGAATTTGCGGTGGTTTGAGTGGTCGAATTCGTTGTAGCTGTCGTCGCCGCCTCCGCCGTTGATGATGGTGGTGGTGTCGTTTTCGGAGGTTTGACGTTCATTTCTTCAGAGGCTTCAGGTTCTATGACCACCATTGTCGCTCGCTCTAGAGTTGTGTAGAATATTAGGGTTTTCGGAGAAGTGATGTGGAGCAGAGAGATGGAGTGATCGGGAAGAGTCTAGGGAAGACGATAGACCGACCACAACTAGCGTGCTAAATGCTATGATTTCCGATGTTTGTTTTGTTTATCAAACCTTCCAGAAGAATCCTTTAATTGTCGAAAGTAATGGTTTCTGCTTGCGCCTCGGATTTTCTGTTCAGACGACATCGTTTCTTTGTTGCACCCAGAGCTGACAATTGGGAATTCCCCCTTTTTTTTTTTTGGGGGGGTTAAATGCTTCGGGATTTTTGGACTTGTCTGTATTTTAGATTGACACTAAATCTATTTTTTTTAAATTCACTTCAATCCTGGACTTGTTTCTTTTTTCACTTTGGCCCATATAACCTGCTACACTCAATTTTCACCTCCACGTAAGACGAGCCTTCCACACTAACTCTCTCCATTTGATTAAATGAAACGATGGGTTTCAATCGTTGCTGGTTTAGGCTTCGTCAAAACGACCGTTTTGACAAAACTTGTCCAACAACAATTGAAACCCCCTTTCTTCTTCAACTGCATCGTCACAAAGTCGCGCATCGCCACCACTACCACACAAAGACTGTCCTTGCAGCCACTTCACGGCCTCAAAGGCGAAGTCCATGGCGGCCGGAAGGTGGTGCTCCGGCGCCAGGCAGTACTCGAGGGTTTTCATGAAAAGAGATATGAAAGAATAGCAGCCCAAGAATGTCATTTCAATTTGGCCAACTCCATTTTCTCCAAATCAAGAACTAAATAAATAGCGCCAACGTCACCAACCTTGCCAGAGAATCAACAACACCACTACCCACAACCGGTTCAATAGATTTGAAGCATCAATTTTTCCCAACTTCTGAAAATCGCAATCACAAACTCTATTCAACGTCGTCGTCGATTGCTTGGTTCATGGGGACGAGAACGTAGGAATTGAAGTAAAGGAGGCTCCAACAGATATCCATAAGTGTAGCCGTAAAAGCGCTTGCGTTTGGCACCGCACGTCCCACCTCTGTGTCTCTCAACGACTTTGATTCCTTCGATTCATTAGATGATTTTCCGATTACACGACGATTCTGAAAAAATTATTGCTTGTTTCGCAAACGCCTCTCTAGGAGGATATAACATAAGAGAGTTTGACGTCGTTGAAGCTCGTCAGTCTAACAAGATGCTGGTATCGAGGACGCCGACACTCATGTTGTCTCCAATAAAGTTTTGGAGACCGACCTTGAGCAACATGAAAATGGACTTGGTGGCCTTGGGCTTGCCTCTGTCGCCACTCTTAGTGGTTGTTGTGGAGTTATTGGTGGTTGAAAAAGAAGAAGATTTTGTGAAGATTAGTGAGGAAGACTCAAACACACCAATTCATCAAATGGGAGCGTTGACGTGGCGGCATGGGACGACGTGGCAATGCCTACGTGAACGAGTCGTCCTACGTGTCAGATGGAAATTTGAAATTTTATAATTTTTCAAACAATATATTTGTATTTGAAAAACAATATTTCAAATTTAAATTTTAAATCAAGTTCATGTTCTCAAACACAATATTTAAAGTAATTATATATTTGGAGGCCTTGAACGATCTCCCAGACTACAATAACTTGAGGTGAACTCCACATCCCTCACCCCTCGAGATCTCCTTTGCCAAGTCATCCTTTGATCTTTAAAGTCATCATTAGATGCTTGATACCAGTACCACATCATCACCTACCGTAGATATAATTTTTTTTTTTTTTTGATAATAGGTATGGATATTTCATCATTTGAGGATGTACATTAATTAACTTCTTTTCTCTATTGTTACAATACTTTTCACTTGGTGTAAACTTGCATCGCTGCGCCATAGGTGAAATGATTGTGCATGCACCGATTTTTGTTTTGACGAGTGTGTTGAGACGACAAATACTTTTTTTTTGACTTAGATCGAGAAAAACCAGTTGGTGTAAATTTGCATCCTTACGCCATAGGTGAATTGAGTGTGCATGCACCGATTTTTTTTTTGGTGAGTGTGTTTTCTTTGACTTGGATCGAGAAAATCCAATTGACAGTGTAATAGCTAGTAGTTAGTTGGTTATCAGTTACCATTAGTTAGTAAAACTGTTATTGGATGGTTATCATAATAAGCCAGCCACCTTAGCTACTGTCAAGTGCAGGTATAAAATGGCAAAGATAATTCATTTAGAGACTCCATGATTATAATGAAATGAAACTCTTTGTTCATCTGTCTAGCCAGGGGTGGGACTTGATATTCTCAAGTGTGACTACACTACACAACCTACCACTGATACATGTCTCATTTTATTTTCTTAACAGAAATTTGTCTCATTTGATTCACAATACACCTCAGGAGTAATAGAAGCAAGCAAGCAAGCAAAGCTCTTTCTTCTTTTATCTCCCTATTATACAAAAGTCTGAACCTTTGACTACGAATTCAAGATCTCATTTACAGAGGGAGAGAGAGAGAGAGAGATGAGAGGAGGGGGGGTTAGCTACTTGTGCATTAACAAGCTGCTAACACAAGTGATTGATCAAATTTACCAACAATCAGAAGAAGCTGTTGAATCAAACTGCCAATGACTGGGTACTCCTGTCAATTGCCCACAGAACACACACAGAATATTTAAGAAAAGAAGACACAGAAGTAATAAATACAAAAAAAAGAAAGATGTGTACCTCTGCTGTTTCAAGGAAAGAACCATTAACAATAGGATCAGGAAGGCATTGTGTTACAATTCTATGTCCCCTGCTGACCAGAGACCAAGTTCAGTAAATGCTAAATCACATACACTACTGTTCCACAAATTTAAAAGAAGATATAAATTAGGGAACTAATCTGTGCCGGTGACAACTTTGCATTATCATGACATTCATAAATTGCTCAACTATTGATCTTCTATGCATTTAGCGCAATGGAACGCTAACATTTGTATGTTAAATATGCAGAAGCAGAACTCTGGCTTATTCACATTATGGTCCATTATCTATTTTTGAACCACAAGATACTATCAAACGATGTTGGAGATAAAGGAAATGTTAGAACTTGAATAGAATTAGAGGAAAAGCATTAAACAATTCTTGTAGTAAACTCAAGCTACAGTGCCACACAGATTAGATTTGGACAACCAGTTAATGCTCAGTGGAACAGCATACCTCACATGATTGCACAGAAGAATATAGCATCGAATGATGTGAAACAAGAGCCGGGGAGAGAAGTCTTCTTCCGCAGCTAAAACAGTGACCTTTGAACATAAAAAATAATTGGATGGCAACATTTAGATCTGAATAATTAATTTCATGAGAAGTAATCTGATACAGGGAAAAGCAATGTCGCAACAGTGTGTCAATATACCTGACAATCCCATGTTTTTATCAATGCTTGTAGCATGTTATCATGCATTGGACTACAAATGTGGGATATCCCTGTGTCATCTTGCAGTATGGCTTCAAGAATATACATGGAGATCTGAAAATAATTTGAGATGAACAAGTGAACATGTCAACATATAAGCCTCAACAATTATGGGTCGTTGAGATACATGTGTTGCAACACTGAACACAAGAAAAACTAGCCAGTTTTGCATAATTACAACAAATTTCAAGTTAAATACTGCATGTAGGAGCTCTGAGAACATAAAAAAATGATAGAAGAAACCATTTAGGTAGTCCAAAATGCTTAAAACATACAATACATTATACTGTCTCCGTCCCAAAATGAGTGTCCTCCTTTCTATTTTGAGAAAAATTAAGGAGAAGTTAGTTAGTGCGGTATGTTTACAATTGTATCCTCATGATCATGTGTTGAGGGATCCTAACTAACTTTTTATAAGGATATTATTTACAATTCATGCATAACTAACTTACTAGAAAGGGAAACAAGACACTCATTTTGGGACGGAGGGAGTACATGTTACTGTTAATGGGTTCTGTTGGCACCCATTACAACATCTTCAACTTGAATTGTCTTGATTGGAAGAAGAAGACTGTGTCGTTAACAATAATAACATCGTGTCGATAAGTGTAAGTTTCCTACAAGATTTATTTCTAATGTTTTAAATTACTTTCCTGCTCATGCAGAAACCTTCCGAATATTCAAAATTTGCATGCTCTTGTGTGTAGCCTTATTCTTTTACCCATCAAAACAAAACAGTGGCACCTCTTTGTAAATACAAAACAAATGCATCTTAACCACAGTCCATTTTCTAGCAATTTCAACATTTTGATCAAAGAGTTTGGTTTGTTTGTGTGTAGTAAAAACAATGGTAGAGGATACAGGAAACTAGAAATGAAAAGGGAAGCAGTGTTGTGTACCACTCTGGAGAGCTCACTTCCGATCTCTATGCTACATGTGCAGACTTCGACCATGTTACTTTCAACAGCCCATTGAACAATAGTGGGTTCTCTACCCTTCAAACCAAATAGATAAGATAAGAAAACAATTACGCAATGTCAACATAAAGTCACAGAAAGACTTAATAAGTATTAGCTGTGTCATAATAGATCATACCTGGCATAAAATGGCAATGACAGATAGGGCAACAGCTCGAAGATTCTCGTAGACCTCCAATGGAGCCTCAAACAGTATGACCGGAACCAAAAAGTTGGGCATGAACGCTACATAAATTGGGAGAAACAGACATAGAAAACTAAACCATGCTAGAAAGAAATTTAGCCAAATTTGAAACCAGGCTATATGCAAAGGAAGTGAAATCTTACACTGAACAAATCTCTGTCTTGTTTCTACATTTGCTGCTATGCACTGCAATTTAGCCCCAAAGTCGGCTAAGTGTTGGGAGAGAGAAAAGCTTAAAATAGCAATACAAAGAAAAGAGAAGAAATTACCTGAAATAAGGTCAAAACATTAGTAAGACGCTTGGATGCTCTTATGTTCGTGCTTCCATCCACCATCATTCTAAGAAATGTCACCACCTCCTGTTTCAAAGAAAACAGTGCATGTCTCATTCTGCCAAACCACCAATATGCGGCAGAATCTGCAAAAGCAGCTTAATAGATCCTTAAACTTCACAATTTCATGATAACCAAAAATGTACAAGATGCACTCAAGCAAGACAAATATCTGTACAAGGATCAGCCAGAAAGCAAATTAACCCATTTTCCTCCATCCTAAGTACAAACAGGCAACTACGTATATATCATAAAGCTGTAATATGACGGCCAATCTGCATCGGAATTAATCAACAGAAACGCAATGATGTTAGTCACTTATAGTTCTAAGTCAGCCTTTTCCATGCACGCTCCTCCAGGAAAAACACAGTAAAAGCAATACCATATGTTATAAGTTCTATACAGAAAATCATATTCTTTTGGCATATTCTCTTAACCTTACTAATTTCTATCAGTGAAATCTTCTAAATCCCCAATAACTTGAACAGGTCCAAAACCAATACTTTCAAATGGGGCCTTGGGTTTGTTGGGATTTTTTAATTCCCCAACAGGGTTCTCCGTCCATTGGCAACACTATACTAAGAGAACAATTGAATGTATCCTCATACAATTTATTCTCTAGGTTTCAGGAAATGGAAAACCCAACTCCTGCCAAATTTGCATTTCAGGTTCATTTTAGCAAGTCTAAAATTATTTTTGTATTCTCCATCATAAGAGAATGAAATTAGGAGCTCCAGAATTCCAATTTCTTTCGTTTTCTTAATCACTCTCGGCAATCTAAGAACTCCCAATGTACTCATACAGCCAAAATTACTAAAGAGAAAAAGGGAAAACAAAGGGAACATACTGTAAACCTGTAACAAGATGACCACTGTGCTGCAGGAATCATACAAGAAGCAAGCGGTGCTGAGGTAATGCTCAGGATCTTCTTCCCTTTTCTGTTAACACCATTAAAATTTAATTTAGAATACTGCAAAGCAATTAGTTTCAAAACACACCCACTTAATCAAAGCCCAAAAATCCCCAAATACCCAGTTTTGCACCGCAGCATCGTGGAAAATGAACATAAAATTTTCTAATTCAACAAAACCCCATGTTTACATTTCTCCTACATTACTCATGATCGCGAACCAGACCCATTAATGTAAAGAAACAAAAATTAAGAGCAACCCCAATTTTCCATTTCTCCTCCTATTCTTCCTCTATAACCAGACCAAGCATTACGATGACCCCAGAATTGAGACAGGATAGACAAAATTAACAGAGAAATTAAAAAAAAAAAAAAAAAACGAACCTCGACAAGGAAATTGCTGAGCAATCTGAGAGCGCGTTCTCTGGAGGGTTGGGATTGAAGCTCTAGAATGAGCTCCGGTATTAATACTGGATTCTTGAGGATCTTGTACTTCTTTCTTCCTCGTTTTCCAGAATCCAGCTCCACGGAATCTTTGACAATCAAACCAAAAATCACTAGAAAAAATTGTTTGAATGTTTGGGGAAAGAGTGAGAGAGAGAGATTACCATGATCGAGCATGGAGTAGTGAATGAAATCGAGGTTGACTTCTCCCCATGGATCGTCAGGCAAATTGATCAAATCTTGAGCTTCTCCTTTTTGCGCCATTGCTGCTGCAGAGAGAATTCTGGTTCTAGAGTACAACACGAGATGTTTGTGGCGGGAACTAATATTTCATTTGTTTCGAAATGAAACGACGCTGCAATGTTGTTCTTATAGAGGGAAATTACATAATGATGCAATCATTTGAAACTCATTTGTAAAAGGGTGTACTCAAGTTGTCAAACGTACTTTAAGGTATCTTAAAATATCTAATTTCTTATAGAGCATCCTCATTTGAAACACATTTGCACTAGAGTGTCCTCAACAGACCAAAAGAGTTGACATTGACATGCCGTTTCACAGTTATTTTGCTAAAAGAGTTGACATTGACATGTTGTTTCACAATTATTTTTTCATTTACCAGTGTCTAAAATCTGGCTTCTTAGGCAAAAGATAAATACAAATGGAACCGGGTGAGCGTTCTGCGCTGACATAGTCATTGAGTTGGGTATGAGTGTTAATCAATAATGTGGCATCACCTTATTGGTCATTATTTATTAGTTGAGAGTCTCACCTAATAAATCATGACTGATGATTC
>JAYMTK010002729.1:0-13331 GCA_036897405.1 Pelargonium myrrhifolium | reverse complement strand
TTCTTGAATTTTGAAGAAGGGCAAAATGGTCATTTTCAAAAAAATTGAGGTCATGTGCATGACACATGATCAGAAAATGGGATATTCCGTTAAAAAGTGGAATATTCCGTAACAGAGAGGTCCCCTAACATAATACAGGAAAGTCAAAAGTTAAAATAGAACATTAGAACCTTAGGGTAGTCATATGCAAATTGTGTATAATACATGTGTGCCATGTGTTATTAACCCTAGTTTTTTTTTTGTTTTTTTTAACTAAGTAGTATATGTGGTAGTTACAATAGAGGTGATTTTTATTTTTGGATAAGAGTGGAAAACATAGTTAACCGTATGAAAAATAAAAAGAATGTGTAATTCATTAAATTTGGTTTTGTTTAAGAATTATAATTAATAAAAAAAAATCAATAAATCCTAAGGAGGTGACAAGTGACAATCTAAGGTTATCATTTATATATATAATAGATTTGCTTTGTTGAGGGATGATTTCAACTCTTCTTTCCACTTTTTTCTATTTGGCATGTTCATAGATCGAGTTTTTGCATAATTTTGGCTTGGTTGTTCCCACTTTTCATTTTTGGCCGGAAATGTTAGTTTCTTAGGATCGTCCGATGAGAAGCAAAGAAAAACTCAATGTTAATGGTGCTTCTCGAGAAGGCTTTATTAATAATGGCGGTTTTCTCAAAAACAACGCTAACAAACTTCTTTTTGTCTCTAGTGCGAGTTTTGGACTATGGATCGAGTTGGCTTTTAAACTAATTAGCAAGGAGATAGGTTCCTCAATTGATGAGGTTGAAATCAATTCTTCTCAGTTTATAGGTAGTCTTCTTAGTTTAGTTTTTCACACCTAAGCTATGAAGTATATGTTTCATTTGAGTTTTTCACTCCCTGTGGAGGGGTATGATGTCATGCATGTGTGTAGAAATGAAAAATATGTTACTGGCTAGTTAACAAATTATGTGCTTCATGTTAGCTATGTTGTTTTTACAGATTAGGGCTATGGGAGATAGTGAAAGCTATAGTTTTGTTTCCTCTGCAAAAGAAATTTATTTTGTCAGAGGCCGGTTTAGTCCGCCCCTATTTTTAGCCCTTTCAACAATTTTATCGAAAAGTAGGAAATCTACATGACAAATCCCCTTAATTCCCTCCGCCTGAGAAATGAGTGTTTTATTTATATTTTATTTTTGTCTCAAAAAGAGTATTTTCTTGTATTTAAAAGAATTAGCTATGCATAAATAACTAATTATACTCTTATAATAAGGTAGTTAATATTCTTTAAATTTGTTAGTCACACGTTGGATAAAGTATAATTTTCTCACATTTCTCATACAAATGAGACAAGAATAAAAATGAGATCGACAAACACAAGCCCAAAAAAGAGATGAGCTCCTATTTCCAATTGGTTCTTATCCATTCCCTTGTCTTCATTCATTTATCCTTTATTTACTCTTTTGCATAATATTTTAAATTAGTAAATGTATCGTCTATGAAGATTTTCTTTTTCTGAAAATTTCATATTATTTACAATAAAAGGCAAGTCAAACTGGTATTATTAGATTCACAAGACAACAATATTATTGATATGAGCTAAAAACTAGTTTGCCGAGCAATTGTTAGCTAGTAATTATGATTACATTAGGATGATTATGTGACCTGAATCATAGTATATGCATCTGATGACAGAAACTGGAGATGCTGTTTCATTCAAATATTGTTTGGCAACGCCAGAAAAGGCTTGAAAGTCAGCAGCAAACCAATCAGTTGGAGCACGTTTAGCGCAAAGAAAACCATCTGATCACCTGCATGCACGATCCATAATCATGCAACTCTATTGCCTATGATCGATGATCCCAAATTTAATTTATAGTAAGTAAAGACGTACGCACCTGGGAGGAATGCAGCAACTTGTCGTTTCTGCGCCCAAGAAAAGCTTCATGCATACCAATAACGAAGACAAAATTAATACATAACACACCAAATATATACTATAAATACACAAGACAAGGATTTGTAATTTGTAGGCATATTCCTTGGTCCTCTCCTGACTTGGTGATCACTGATCAGTCCATAGGAAAACAGACAAACCAGATTTTGATGATTATAATGTAGGGCGGCAAAGGTGTGAGAACATTCACAAAACTTAAATTCAAGACAAGACAACACCGGCTTTTAACGTTCTAAATCATCTATCACCATCAGCATCAAATCTTAAACATAATTGTACTGATTAGCTAATCACTCAAGAATACAAAGAGACCTGCAATGTGGGTACATATTAGCTAAAAGAACCATGCACAGGACTTACAGAGCACCTCCTCCAGCTGGGCCAAATGACTTGAAAACAGACATAGCGGTCATAGAAATGCCATTTGCCGCTCCTCTCTGATGTTGGGGCTACAATAATTAAATAAATGTATTTTGATCAGAAAACTATGCTGAATTAGAAGTAAAATGAGCTCAGAACCAAGATTAAGATTGGAAACTCACCACAGCGTTGTTCTGCAATATAAATAATCCAGTGACAAGGGACACCTGTGTGGAGTTGAAGGCGTTTGGCGAAATCAAATTTTCTCGTAATATGTTATAAATGCGGTTAAGCTGATAAACATAGATGCTGAATATAATACACTTACGGAGAGAGTGTTTCTTAACATAGATGCTGAATTTATTACTATATGGAGGGTTAGCCCTGAAAGCATAGATATATATGAGAAACTTGATAGCAACGGAATTGATATGGCCTGAAAAAAAGATATCAAATAATTATTATTTTGCAGTCTTTTTTTTTTAACTTAAACATAAGAAATAAAGGAGCATATGATCAAACTGTACCGCTGCAAGCCGTGTTACCATAATTGGCCCAAGGATCTTCTCAGTTGGTGGATATAAGAAAAGTTGAAATAGTAGAAGGCCAGCCCCTAAGAATACAAAAGCAAAGCCAAAACCTCAGTTGATGTCTCCGACATGATGATTGCTTCAATGTTCAAAGGTATATTCAGCAATACATATTGTCCTTGCATGCACATCTCTATAGCACTTTGTTATTGATCAACAAATATTTTAGCATCCCTTTCTCTATAATATACAATAAACCTATATATGTCCATTGGGCGAGTGGGGCTCGAGTAAGTCTTGATCAATCTTGCTAACAGTTAAAATTTCAGAAAACCACTGGACCATTGCTAATTTATTGCAATACTCAAGTCTTCATGGATGAGAAGGGACAATGATAATGATGAAGGCTTCAAAATAATTGACTATATAGAGTAAATCATGAAACAAGTGGTGTATAATGGAGTATCATTAAACGATAGCATTTATTGATCTTAGTAGTTAAATGGGATAGAAAACCGTTCTTAATTAGTTACTAACTGTTTGCAAAATGTGGATCAAATTTGGAATGTTGATGCTTTGCAGAACCTTTTTGGAAGGGATATAAGCATGAGCACCTGATATTGCTAAAACTTCACCAACTTCTTGTGATGAAAAGCTTAACCCACCGTACTTCTTATCACTAACCGCCCACAAAGAGAAAATCTGCCATAAACGGAAAGACGGTTAGTGGACACAAATTGCATAAAGGGTTGTGTAAGAGTGTGTGAAACGAGAAACCAATTGGGTTTAATATGAAGGAATATTGGACACGAAGGACAAAATATAATAACAAAGAAAATAAACGGGCAATTTACTTCAGAACAATGCCTTGGAGGAAATAACTCACTTCTGTATATGCTATCTCTTGAAGTGAGAAAACGCAATATACAATAATTGTAGACATTAACGGCCAATTCTTTAAGAGATTTGCTTTACTAGGTGATGTCTTCTCATAAACTTTCGTGATATCTTCTTTCTCGCTAGATAAATCTGAAGCAGCTTCTAACACATCAGATGGATCATATCGTTCATTTACCTTTTCAGTATGAGTGTGCAGCGTCTCCTGAATTGCAATAGATGTATGATCAATAGTACCAATAAACTTCTTTTTGGCGAGAATATGAAAAATAACCAAGTTAATGCCATGGAACTGCAAGAGTCTAGTACAGCTAGCTGGAATGCAAAGTACTGTAAACATAAATAATAATGTATATTTTATTTTTCTATTTTCTTGAGAGTTGAGAAACTCCATCTGACGGGTTTAGTTCAGATTATGTGTTTGCGCGTTTGTGTGTATAAAACTGAAGCTATTCAAAGAAAGATGAACCAAAAATAAAAACAAATAGAACAAAAATAACGTGTTACCTTCCTAGTTGAAGCAAATTAGCCAGAGAAAATGGTCTACTGCATGATCACGTAAAGAATGATGGGAACAAGATAGGATATGATGCACTCAAGTAAAGCTCATCCCAGACACAGTCATTTCTTTAATCTTAGGTAATGCACCTTAAAACTAATCAACTTACAGCAGATCAGATCAATACCATTCTACCGAAAGTAATTAAAATGCTAATGTTGTGCAGCTTTTTAACTTTACTCTAGTTTTAGTTATATGTAATATTTTAACTTCCCCAAAGTCTAGCCTAGTAATCAGTGCATAAACAGTGGCCACTAGAAGTCAAGCTACATAGGATAACCTTATTCTTAAGTTCACATACATGAAAGTAATATAATTCTTGAAACTTACAGGAAGCCACCAACAAGCAATACATACTCCCACAGCATAAAGCGATATCAAAAGACATGGTAAGAAATAAGGGAACCTGCAAGATGTAAGAATATTGATGAAAAGATCTTCACAAATAGCATGAAAGCACCAATGGACACAGAATCACAAAAAAAAAACAAAAAAAATGACTATATAAACAGCAAAAAAGAGTAAAAGGCTACCTCGCAAATATAGAGCTCTTAGTAAAAACTGTAGGGTATTTCTCTGCAGGCTAATGACAAATAGATGAGAGAAGTCAAATTAATAATGGAAACACTAACTGAACATAGAAATGAGACACTTAAGACCAAGATTGTAAGTTACAATCTTTAAACACTTGTATAGACTGCAAATTACAAAGGATGATAACAAGGTCATTCTTTTTTGAATATTTGCCTTGCATCATATCACTGTATCAAAGAGAACTGGGAAAACATTGAGTCAATTTGGAAAATATTCATAACAATTTCTGAAGTTGTCTTGTTATGAAACAAAGTATTCAGGAACCATATTTGACTATCAATGACTAAGAGCACTTGGTAAGGTATAGTACATTACCAAAGAACCACCTCAAAGATTGTTGGAACTTGAAAGAGTTAAAGATTCCATATTCCCCAAATTTGTACTATAAACTTCTGACAAAGTACCGCTCGATTTAGCCTTTAGCTTTAAAGACATCAACCCAACATAATCAGAGAAGAGAGTATTTTCTCTTTCATATTCTCATAATTCCATTTTATGGACCAAAGTCACACCATCCTTTGTGTGTTAAGGTAGACTCTGTTTCTGAAAAAAAAGATATTATGAAGTTTCCATTTTCATATATAGATCAGGAAATCCATAAATTATTCAAAGGGCCCTAAACATTTCCTATGACTGTTACAAAACCTAAGAATTAATGGACTACAAGTATACAACCAGATTTTGTAAAGATTATGTAAATTTAGTAACCCAAATCTACATGTGCGTTCACAAGTTCTTAATAACTTTGACACACATGACCAAATCAATGCATTATATTGACACAGGAAGAGCATATGAGATGCATATAGTATACCAATGTACCATAAGAGAAGAAGCAAAGCTCCTGAAGTCTTCATGAGCATATATAAACAGACGAATTGTCATAAAAAAATTCAACAAAAAGAAAACATTTATACCTGTGCAAACAAACCTCCAATAGCAGGACCAATTATCATTCCTATGCCTCGCGATGTACTAACCTGAAATACAATTTTAATACTAATGTCTGATCTAGAGAAACAAGGAAAAAAGTTATAGTTCTTACAACTGATAGTGCCAATGAACGATGCTCTTCTCTGCAGACTTCTGAAGCATATGCCTATTGTGAAGTACAATATATAAGTTGGGAATAGTCGGTTAATTAAAAACATTAATTTGCCACATAGTAATTAATTAGCTTTTTATATGAATGAGTTATGAGTCGGTACATGCATGCACATCAATGCACACACTTGCTAAGCATACCCTTATTGTGCCAAGTAGACTATTGAAACATCCAAGAAGAAACCTCATAGCAAGTGCCATCCAGAAACTGGTACTGAGGCCAAAGAGAGTGTTTAATACAACCCTGAAACCATGATTACAATTGGAGAATTAATTAGAAAGAAAAGGTATCTAAATTGTCCTAGTTATTTTTTGTTCATCTAATGAGAGTCGGGAATAGAAGTAAAATAATGCTGCTAACACTGAAAATGTTCCAATCAATATCACAGGTTTTCGACCATATCGATCAGCAATCACCCCCCAAAGAACAGACGTCAAGGCTCTTCCAACCATAAAAGAAGATCCTAGGAAAATAAAAGTGACACTGTTTTACATTTAAAACCATAAACTGAATCTTAAGAGTAGAAGAAACGCAATTAGGGTAGTGTTAGCTCAATCCATTACCCACAAATCCTGCATAGAAACCTATGTCTTCCTCTCTCTTTGCAATGTGAAAATCTTTTATCTGAATCAACAGTTGATAAAGACATTATAAAAAAATACAACAAAATCAAATTTCTCTACTTCACTGAAATGAAAACACAAGCAATGAGTTATAAAGCATGAAAATGAAGAATCTGAAGCCTTTAAAAGTGTCAATCTTGTAACTAATCAGACTAATATTTTGGATCATTTCTAGATTTGGAATGATCCAAATTTGTCAATCTTGTAAGTAATCAGACAATGCCTTGCTGTCAACTGTAAATATAATGTTACTAATCAAAACAGCGGGGCAGAGTAGCTAGTTATTGTCAAGTATACACAGAAAAAAATACTCATACGATTTCTTCTTAAGCAGGTGGTACAAAATTACAATTTACAGAAAACTTAATATTAGAATGGTAATAAAACTACATAGCATGTTATGTAGAAAATACAAGCTACGTCTTCAATTTATACTCCAACACAGAGAATGGTAGACATAGAAGATAGAACTAGTAAACAAACTAGAGAGAGATTATTTTGAGTTGGGATAAGTCATTCAAAAACTAGTTCAGTCATGAATTTTTTCTATTTGGAAGCAACTTCCCATTTAGACTAGTTAACAGCCTAAAACCAAAACACCATCAAGCACATAATTACTAAGCATGTCACTTCCATGAATTAAGGCTTAAAAAAACCGTGCAATGTGTCACTTCATCAGTATAGTTAAATAACAATAGTTATCTCAACAGTTAGTACACGTACCATGAAGTATATGAATGGAAATAATGACGATATTGGCAAGGCTGGAAATGTATGAAATCAAAATAAACGAACGTCAGAGCATTGTAAATAAAAGAAAGCCAAGTTAAAAGAGGTATTCATTAAATATAATGTAATGTTGCGTTTTTTATCCTCTCAATTGTTTAGCAATAGATTAGATAACAACAAATGATTATGGTAAATAAAAAATCCAATTAGATAAGCACTTATTTATTCCAACATATGATGCAACAGTGGATAGAGCAACATATAAGAAATCTAATCAAATTCATTGTTTAATTATAATATGTCAACAAATAATCTGATTAATATTCTGTTTTATTTTTTTTTCTTTTTTTTTTTTCTTTTCTTCTCATTTACACATCTTAGTAATACTCATATGTTTCAACAAATAGCATAGCTTAAACTGAAAATTGCACAACATCACTGCTGTGGCCACAATGCACTCTTTGCTGCCTATAGCTGGGCTTGTCGGTCTAAAACCGGACCGGACAAAAGGCTGAAGTTAAAATCTATTTGGGCTGAATACTGTGTTGAAAAAAAAAATCATTTTAGACTGAAGTCGACCGAACCACACCATAGACGAACCTGAATGTACACTTTTTATTTTTATTTATATATATATATATAAAATAATAATAAAAAAAATTTAAGTAAATTTAAAATTTGATGTGAACTTAAATTTTCAAAATAAATAAAATATATTACAAAAATAAAAAAGGAAAATGCTAAATGTCCCAAATTCTGTACAAAAAATTATGTACAAAGTGACATGGCAGTCTACGTGGCAAACACGTATTTCATATTTTCGTACATTAAAATTAAGTTTAACGAATGTGTCATGCTTCTTTTATTGACACGTCATTTTGTATAACTTATTTTGTACAATTGTTGGGACATATAGCATTACTCAAAAAAAAATATAGTAGCAAACTTTAGGGAAAATTACAAAAATAAAATAAAATAAAATTATATTTAATAGGTTTGTGTCTAAGTTTGTACCTAACTAGATTAAAACTCGAAAATGAGAAACATTTGGAATGAGTACAAAATAGAATCTAATCGGCTTGAATTTGGGTTTGACCAAAAATTCAATTCAACTTTCTAGTTCAACCTTAACGCCAACCGATTAAATGTGTTTCAATCCCTCAATCCAAAAAATTATATTTTTTGGGTTTCAGTTCAGTCATTTTCGATTTATGATCCAATCCTAACCTTAGCTGACCAAAACAAATTATTTAAATTTAACTAAATTGAAAAAAATAATAACTAAATTTTGTATTCTCTAATTATTTTTATTTATGTACTTTTATTAGTATTAATAATTTTTGGTGTATTCTTCTATCCATAAGTTTTTATTTACATATTTATTTTGGTATTCGGTCAAATACAGTCTAGTCTGGACTGATGCGCTAGAGAATATAAATGAAAAGATAGTTTTAAATTGGGATAATAAAGATTCATCTAACCCTTGGTACATGCATAGAAATCCACGTATAAAAGTTTGGAAATTTAATTGTGTCTGCTTAAAATTTGTTTTAATTGCAGGTTGTGTTTCACAATTCACTAATAAATGCATATAAATCTACAAATGAATGTCTGAAAAAAAATGTACATAAAAAAAAAAAAACATTTATCAAAGGCTATATGCCTAATCGTCTTCTTCTTATTTAAGTTGTCCAAAAATGAGTGTTTAATTTTTCATTTAAGAAAGCTAGTTTTTTATGAAATACATATAATATTCTTATACTAAATTAGTTAATATTTATTGAATTTGTTATAACACATACCTTGGAATAAAAGACCAATATACAACACTAAAAACTCTCATTTCCCTTATTTTTCTCAAAATAGAAAACAAGACACCCATTTTCAATGGAGGAGTATTACTTATATACAAAACGATACTCCAACATCCATGTTGTTTTATCATCATACATTACTCTCAATATCGTCTCAAAAATGAGTGTTTTCGTTTCTATTTTGAGAAAAATTAAGTAAAAGATAGTTAGTACGGTATATTTACTTTTGTATCTCTATGATCACGTGTTTGAGATACCGACCGATAATTAACGTATAACTAACTTGCTTAATGAATTAAGCAATCCACAGTAACTCAATCCATCATATCAAATTGGATAAGACCTCTAATATTTGCATGCTCTACAGACATAACAAATAAAGAAACATAGTACATGTTAAGAAGAAGAAGAAGTGCAGAGAAGAGTCTGACCAGTACAAAGTGAGACAATCCAGATATAGGACAACTTCTTGTACGGAACACCTCTTTCCTCTTGCTTCTCTCTATCTATCCTACACCCTCCGCACTTCTCCTCCTCCAACAAACTCTCTCTACTCTCAATTTCATTTTCATTTTCAATTTCCGCCATGGATTCTCTGCAAATACTCTCTATCACTCCCAAAAATGAAGTTAAAATAAAATCAATCGATTACAAACGGACAATTCACGCATCATTGTTTTGTTCAAACTACGACCAGTCGTCTAAGAATGGAATAGTAAAGTGCGGAGGGGATTGTTTTTGGATTTTGTGTCGGTACGGCCCAGCCCAAGCCCAAGCCCAAGCCCATGACCAAACCCTAGACGAAAATGTATTGGATGAGGTCAGCAAGTATCCTCCACTCCTGACTAGGGTTTTTATAGCAGCATCGAATCCAATTTCTGTTTTCGCAGTCTCTCCTTTTTCTTACAATCCTTTTCTCCACTTCTGTTTTTGCTGTTTCCACACCACTAGACTACTCTCATTGGCCAGATCACCTCAAATTTGCTCACAACACCTCCTGGTTATATAACGCCCACTACAATTCCAAACGCACTTTGTGCTCTCATCTCACTCTATCAATCAATCAGACCACTCTTGTTGTTGGTGTCAACTGTCAATTTCTCTCCACGCACACCACAGAAACCCTAACCGCCGCAGCAACCAGAGCTCCCAGCTCCGATGATGGCTGCTTAAATACTATAAAGTCCCGTCTTTTCACCCAAATTACGCCTCTGCCACTGACACTCTCTCTTAGCTGGTCCTGTATCTCTCGTGAATTTGCTTTTGCCTAGATCGGAGGATGGTTATGGCGGAGAATGAGGCTCCTGTTGATGATCAGAAGGAACTCTCTGCCCCTAGGTCGCCCTGGAAAACTCCCGCCGCCGACGGTAAGTCCACCGATGCTCCGGTCATGGGTGCCGAGTCTTGGCCGGCACTGACTGATGCGCAACGCCGCTCCAAGGCTCAGGATATTTCTGGTAAGCTAGGGGGAGCGGTAGAACAGGTTGCTGATGGAGCTGCAGCTCCGCCACCACCAACACCAGCTGTGCAGGTTTATTGACCTTTTTTGTTTTGTTTAAACAATATCTGTTTTTTATGCTTATTTATGTGATTTCTTAAATTATTTTTTGAAATGTGAGCCTCACTGTCATTATTAATGCATGTTGTTCTGTATTTGTCCCCTTTTTATGGGTGTTCTTCAAAATGTGTAGTGCATAGGCAGGGATTTTCTTCATTTCCAAAAAGTATTTGAATCCAAGTAGGGGACTTTAATGATTTTGATATGCCTAGAATACAAATTACTGTAATCCTCTTTGCCCACAATGAATTGCAATGATCGACTAGCTTCCTTCTGTATGAACAACCACAAATGCTGATTATTTTTTTTGAATTTATCCAACTCATCCTCTTGTTTATTTATTTATTTATTTATTTTTGTTTCTGGTTGGTTAATATATGTGATTGTGATTTGGGCTTTGTTTGTTACACATAGGAAGCTGTATCCCTTGTCCTAATGCTGAGAATAGCCAGAAAGTGTTTTTTTACCCCACAATATGGCTGTGTTGCGCAGTAGGAAAATCAACGTTATATTTTTCTTATAGTGAATTGATATGAACTGGTAGTGATTCTACACAAATGACTTCTATTTCTAACTTGAGTGATTTCTGCTGGTATCCTTTTTACATGTTACTGAAATTAAACAAAAACCGTGAACATATGTACAATACAATGTCACGTCTGGGTAAATGTGACCAGTACAATGTCATTTTCTCTATGTAATCAATTTATCTTGTGGTACTATTAAATGGAGTCTTAAAATTGATATTTTTGGCTGTGTTTTAACATAACTTGACCATATGTACTACCATGGAGTTTTGAATACTAACTCTTTCTCTCTCTTCCAGGTTGTTTTTGAAGTTTTACCTTTCCTTCATGTGATTTTCTTTTAAAAGAAATTTGGCTGCTTAAAATGATACATGTTGTCATAGCTTTGTTTTTTAACTAATATTCTGTCATGGTTTTTATCGTTGTCCAGGGATCTTACGTGCAGCAGAAGTCACATGGGTCTGGAAATCATAATATGTCGCATAAACATTCGTCTTCACGTCATCAAAAATCAGGCCCAAAACGTAACCCAAATGGTGCTCCTCCTTTTGCTGTACCGATGCCTTACCATCAACCTCCAATGCCACATATTTTTCCTGCCATGGTACCCCCTCCTCATATGGCAGTTCCTGCTTTTGCATATCCACCTTGTCCTGGACCCTTCCCAGCTGTTGAACCTCCATTGGGTAAATCTGGATCCGAGACAACCATGCAAGCTTTTGTTGCACCAGTCCATGGTATTGATCCCAGCAGAAATGTTCCGCTTCCACCGCGAGGAGACCCCAATGCTTATGCTGTCAACTTTAATAATAGAAGACCTAATATGCAGGAACCCGGTGGCCCTGTGAATCATGGTTGGCATCAAAGACCATTTAATCCCAAAGACAACATCCACATGCAACAGGGTTTTGGACCAAGGCCCTTTATAAGGCCTCCATTCTTTGGTCCAGGTCCTGGCTTCATGGTTGGTCCAAGTTTTCCAGGTAATTGTAACCCCATGTATGCATTTCTTGTTTACTGACCACTTTCCTTCCTACTGCTCAGATTCTGCTTTCTTTGGTAGCTATTTCTTTTGTCAATTTGACCAAAGATTTTGTGCTGTACCATTTTTTATTTTACTTTATCGAATGTTGACAAAATGAAGTATTTCCATGATGTAGGGCCTGTATGTTATGTTCCTATTCCACCTCCAGGATCTATTAGGGGACCGCTTCCTCCACGCCATATTTCATATCCTATGAATCCAGGGCCACCTGTGATCCCCTCAGAAATATCATCTTTAAAGGCAGAAATAGTGAAACAAGTTGAGTACTATTTCAGGTAAGACATTTGAAGAATAAAAGCATGATGCTTATTCCTTTTGTCCACGGGAAGAAATGAAAATGGTACTCGTTCACTCACTCCCACTAGATGATATTACTTTGTGCTATGGCAGCATTTGTAATTAATGCTGGTTGATTTTTTCCTATTAGGTGAAAATGCATAACAATATGTATTTCTTGTTGATATACTGTGTTTTGTATTTCTCGTCATTGGCTGCCTTTATTTTCTGCAGTTTAGAAACATATTAGAGTTTAGAGTTACTCGTTGATCTTTGTGATAACTTGCTTTTCATACCAGATGAATAGCTTAACTTGATAGGTTATGTTCTTGTTATTTTGATTTCGTCAACCTCTTTGGCAGTGATGAAAATCTGAAGACTGATCATTACCTTATTTCCATAATGGATGAACAAGGATGGGTTCCAATATCCACTATTGCTGATTTTAAAAGGGTATGTTTCTGTATAATATTGTATGCTAATTATCCTAGATTATCCCAACTTTATATGCTAGTGTTATTACTGTATATAGGATTCTGTGCTGCTTTATTCCCATTAAAGAACATAATCAGTTTTTTTATTTTATTTTTTATCTTATTTATGAAATTTGTTACCTTGATTCGTGACTTGAGATAATGGAACTTGTTACACCTGTTATTGCTTAATGTTATGATTGACAGCTTAAGAAATTGAGTACGGACATCGCGTATATCCTTGATGCTCTGCAGAATTCTACTACAGTTGAAGTTCAGGTATATTCACTCTATGACACTCT
>JAYMTK010002728.1:0-13333 GCA_036897405.1 Pelargonium myrrhifolium | reverse complement strand
GGACATCCGAGTACAAAGTTACGGAATTTTAAAGTAAATCGTAATATAAAAATGTGAAGTCATGGGAATGGAAACTCCATTCCATCCACAATTGGTGGGAATCAAATTGTACATAGGTAAAGAAATGGGAATGAGAATGACAATCGGAATGAGAATGAGTTTTTCTAATCCAAACACCTTAATGGGAATTTCATTCCCATTCTTCATTCCAATTCCCACCTAATCCAAACGGACCCTTAAAGTCTATTTTTTATGAAGCAAATGAGGGGGAAAACTTCAAGAAGAAGGAATATTTCATCCACTAGAGATGAAAAAGCTCTAAAACGCAAGAATTCATTCGCGAACTAAATTAACATAATTAGTTGGCAAACATGGTCACAGTCCTCGGAGCCAACAAAAAAATAGAGAATGTGAGTGGATTTCACCAATATGAACAAATATTGCCCCAATTGATGATTATCTACTCCTCCACATTAGCAAATTTGTAGAATCCATTGCGGGTCATATGACATTGTTCTTTTTTTGATACCTTTTTGGGTATCATCAAATCAAAATATATTTCGGTGACCAAAATCGTATTTATAACAACAAATTATATTTATTGATATATTGTAATACCTTTTTTTTTATAACAAATCCTAGCGCCATCTATCAAAGGATAACGAACATATCTTTGTCTTCCAACCTAGAAGTATATGTTGACAACACAATTGTCAAAACATATAAGGAATGATCTCACATACCCGACCTTCAAAAAATCTTAGCCATACATAAAAAATTTAACATGAAACTCAACCCAACCAAATGCTCATTTGGAGTTAGTATCGAGAAGTTTATAATGGTGAAGTGAGTTAAAGGGGAACCAGGTAAAACTCTGGGAAGGTGCATGACTTACTCATCATGGACCCACAATCCTAAGTTAAGTGCAAAATATGGTTGAGCGTATCGCCGCCTTAATTCACTTTCTCTCTAAGGCTGCATATGTGAGCTTCCATTCTTCAAACCTTAAAAAAGAAAAATGGGGAGTTTTAGTATAGATGTCAAAGTGTAGTCAAGAATTTAAGACCTCGAATTTTACGTGTATACACACTACTCAAGCTCACCATTGCCAAATCAGAGGATGAGCTCCAACTTTGTTTCGTCTTCTCTGATCGCGCCATCTTAGTAATTCCAATTACATAAAAGATGAAAGTTTTCAAAAGTCAATGTACTTTATTTACCATGCGTTTGGGCCCCTGAGTTAAACTACACAAGGATAAAGAGAATGACTTTCGCCCTTTATCAGGTTACATCAAACTATGTCCATACTTTGAAGTCCACCAAATCATAGTCATTACATACATGCCTTTGAAGAAAGTAATATATGGATGGTGACTTCGGAGAGTGTTTGGTCTAGTGGGCTGTCAAACTTTTCTCTTATGATGTTCAGTTTCATTCACAGACTGTTGTAAAGGAACAAGTTTTGGTTGACTTTATCGTCAAGTGCAACTTCAATAAGCCTAATGATGGCGTATACCTCACTAGAACTTATGGGTGTTAAACTTGACTCCAACCCAAAACCTTAAACTAATATTTGTAGTCCTCTTTATACTTTTAATATTATATATTCCAACATACTCCCTCACGTGTAAACCCGTTACGACGTTGCAAGTGGATCAAATAGAGATAGATAGGAGCTTATTCACATTTTCTAATTTCACTAGTGGACCGAAGAGAAGATGGAGGAGTCCATTCCCTAGTTGGATTGATAGGAGAAGAAGAGAAGCTCATTCTCAATACAACTTTACGGGTGGGCCGAAGAGAGATAGATAAGAGTCCATTCTCAATTTTAACTTTGTTGGTGAGTCAATTGGAGAAGATAGAAAGCCCAAATGAGTTTAAGAATAAAAGGAGAGTTGTATAGAAGATCCAATAAAAAGGAGCCCAAGTGAGTTTTAAGAATAAGAGGAAAGTTGTATAGAAGGTCCAAGAAAGAAGTAAAGAAGCTCGAATAGATAGATTTGAGAAATTATACATTTATTTGAGAGGTGTCAGAATTTGAACTTTTGACTTCAAGGGTCACTAGTTTTGATACCATGTTAGAGAATCAACCCAACTAAATGATTAAACTAATACTTGTAGTCCTTTTTATATCTTTAATATTATATTTCAATAATGATTGACCTCCCAGAGAACTTATGGGTGTTGTTTGTGGATGGGTCATCCAACAAACAAGACAGAGGAGCTGTCACCATGATAAACTCTCTGGAAGGGAACAAAGAGACTTCTGCTATGAAGTTGGAATTTCAAGTCACCAGTATCCAAACTGAATAAAAAGCTCTAATCAACGACGTATGAGCTGAAAATAAATTTTTTTTTTGTTACTTTTATCAATTTGGAAAATTTTATAGTGTTTTCTTCTAATAATAAAATATTAATTTGAATTTGTTTTCTATTTTTCTATTTATATTTTAGTTAAAATTTTAAGTATTCAACAACAACAAATATTCTCCTCAATCATTGTTAAAGGCTCACACGAGTTATAGTAAAAGGAGTTAAAGGTATCAAAGGTAGGGATTTGTGGTTGCGGCGCCTCTTGCCCGAAAATTGTTGGAATGGGCTGCGGCTTTGAGCGAGTAGCATCAAGGAGTTTCGGGGATTGTAGTGTGGTGGTGTTGTATCAGAGTGGTGTGGAACCTACTAGGTGTACTTAGCATGTGGATTGTGATACTAACAATGAGTGGTGATGTGGGTTGCGAAGGCCTTTTGGCAACAAGAAGGTGGTCGGCGACGATTTTGCAAATAAAGGTGATGGTGTTGCTGGTAGATTTGAAGTGCATCTGGACTGACTCCATAGCAAGCGGTTCCATCCGTGCAGAGTACAGAGGCGATCCTTTGAGGTCTAGATCAAAGCTTTTCGAGACTTTGATCATAAGGTGAAGCGACTATCAGTGGTGACTGGAAAGATCGGAGTGGAATACGAGGTTTGGAGGCAGTTCAGATCTGAACAACATGGATGACAACAAGGATAGGGATGATGAACCGTCCGACCGCCTTGAGATCATGGTGGAGGAGGGGAATTGTGGTGGTCAAGTTTAGTCCTTTTATTTCAGTTTTATGTTTTTAGTTGTGTTTTGGAACTTTATTTCTGTTTTAGTTTTGGTGTTGTGTTTTGGGACGACATGGAGGTCCCTTGTCAGGGAGGGGGCGGGAAGCTCAAAAATTGGCATGCGACAGTCAAGGAGGGGCTGGATGGATCCTCGACTTGACGAGGTGGTGGCGGAGCGGCAAGGGGGAGCGGAAGATGGTTTGTATTTTCAGTTTTGTTTTAGTTTCTACTGTAAAGTTGTTATATTTTGCTCAGACTATGGTTTTTGTCGTTGTTTTTGGATATTTTTGCTGTTCGGCTTGTTACTTGGCCAACCCGAAAAAAATGCAAGGTCGGGTCTTAGCTGTAGGTGTGTTTTTTTAATCATGTTCCCGTATTACGGTTGGGGCGTTATATCAGGAGAGAGAATAATCTTGCGTCCTATGAGGCTACGATGTGGGGGTTTCGGCCCTTTATCGTTCCTGGCTCAGCTTATAGGGTATACTTTGTGTAGGGGTACTACCTTTGTAAAGTTGGACAACGTTTGCTTTTGGCTAATACAATTTCCTTTGATTCCAAAAAAAAAGACAAATATTTTCCTCAAATGAAATTGGTAAGAAGATAATAAGATTGTAACAAATATTTTTCTAATTATTAGGACTATATCTTTAATTTTATCCTTAAATAAAGTTTAATGAAAAAATTTATCCCCTCCGTCCTAAAATGAGTGTCATATTTTCTTTTCTAATCTTAGTTATACTTGAATTGTCCATTATATCCTTATAAAAAGTTAGTTAAGATCTCTTAACACATAATCATGAAGATACAAAAGTAAATATATCACACTAACTAAATTCTCCATAATTTTTTTCAAAATAAAAAAGAAGAACATCATTTTAGAATGGAGGGAGTATTAATTTTCTTAATGTCACCTCAACATTTCTAATGAGATAATGAAGTTTTGTAAGAAGGAAGAAAAAAGATTTTTAAAAAAATTTAATGTCAATTTAAGGGTTCTAATTAGAGGCTGATAAAAATTACTCGTGGCAGCAACTTGAACCGCACACACAAGCAATGATTAATTTTCCACAAACCACGTCAGCAAAGTTGGAAGATAGTTATCTAAAACCCAGTCTTGATTCCAAATTAGCGTGAACTAATAATTAAGTGAAGATATTTACTTATGTTAATTGATTTAATAATGTTTATAGTTCATCCCAGGTGGCAATTGTTGTTCAATCATTGCACGAGACAAAGACGATTCACCATAGTTAGATCAGAACCGTACATTGCGATCCCAACCGTCGGATGTGCTTACCCGAGAACAAAACAAAAATGATATTCTATAAATTCACATGAAGACGTTCTTGGCAGTTGATTTATTTGCTTCTCAGAGCTTAGTTCATTAATATGAGTGAGAGATAGGGTTCGGTATTTAACACAGTTGGTGTGGTTTTTGGGATATTTCGCTCTCTCCGGTTAAGAATTCTAGTGTTTTCCGGTGTTTCGCCACTCTATCAAGCTTAAATTTTCGATTTTTTTTCTTGCCGGAGAAGAGTTGTTTCGTTGATAATTTGGGGGTTTGAGGGAAATTTTGACCTTTTGATCCTGGGATATTACGAGTATTGCCGATATTATACTCAGTGTCGCGACCGTGATTTCTTCCCATTTTCGGAATTATTTTGTTCTTACTGGATTATATTGAAGTAATTGAGAATTTTGATCTGATGGATTTTGTGGCTGTGAGTTCTTTGTTTCAATTGGGTAGAGTGTTTTGAGGATTTGAATGTTAAGACTGTCTTCTAGTGTTTTTACCAAGTGTATTTTTGGGGTACAATTTTGATTTTTATAGGTTTCTGTTGGTAGGAATCTTGGTTGATGCGTTTGGGAGGCAGGAGAGCGATTAGTTTTGGACTATATACAGTGTTTCCAGTGGGATTTTGTACTCTAAAAATGGGAGGCTTAATCTTGGAATCATTACTTCATTAGTCAATTTTAGGATAGAGTGAATGGTGCTTAGTTTTATTTCTTAGCAAGCTTTGTTTGTTCGTTTGCTTGTTGGATTGAATTTATATCTTTCATAATTTCATCCTGTTTGAATTTGATCAATCCATGGTTTTTGTGATCTAGTGGTCCCTGCAAAAGGCAGGAACCACTCCCAATATCTACCTCTGTTGGGCTTACATCCTATTCATTTGATTCTTCCCATTTGGTAACAAACCTTTGTCTCTCTCGGAAAAGCCTCTGGTTGTATGTAATTTGTCTTTCTAGAGTGCTTGGTGTTCGAAAAATGGCAGACCCTTTTACACGGTTTTCATGTTGGATATTGGGTGGGAAAGAGAGAGAGCCTGCCCAAAATGGGTCTTCATTGAACTCCTCTTTGGATTGGGGGTTTGATTGGGGTTTTGGTTTGAGGGAACCTGATAGTGCTAAGTTTCCTTCAGTTAGGGGAGCCAACAAGATAGCCTCTTCTCCGAGAAAAGTTAGGCGAAAATGGCAGAGCAGGGAAGATCGGAGGATTGACAAGGAATATGATGTTGTGTTGGTGCCATCTGATGGTGTCTGTTTGTCAGGGTCTGAATCAGATGATTCTGATTGGTCCATTGGGTGGTCAGAGCCTCACGGCCCTGATTTCCATAGTGATGATGAGTCTGACAATAGTTTTGCGGTGCTGGTTCCTTGCTATAGACCTGGTTGCAAGGAGGTGGCTGAGGGTTCTAATAACCAGCTGTTGAGTGCCATTAAAAACCTCCAGAATGAGTTTTCTCCTGGTAAGAGGTCAAAGCTGTTAATTTTTATGTCATTTTTGCTGTGTGTGCTTTATTATTAGCGAAACTGCTTGGCCTTAGTATTGATTTTGGTTGTTTTTTTATTAGCATCCTTAAGGTTTTTATGCTTTAAAGTACGTATTAGTTATTTCAGAAACTGCATTTCTTGAATTGTATAATAAGGCAACCATGTGATCAGGTTAGCAGTCTCTTTATCTTGGGGATATTACAAAGATACAAGCTGTATGACTTATAGTTATCAGATCTTTTAGCTGTTATTGTCCTGATCATCATGATGACAGTGTCTCTCAGTTTATTGAGCAAGAGTTTACTTTATCTTAGAACTTAGGAGCTAGTACTGATGTCATAATAAATTGCAGCTTGTCCTTTCATTCGCCCACATTTTTTCTATGTGATCTATTATATTAGAATTAATTGTATGGACATTAAAATATGGTTATTTGTTTTTAGTGCATATACCCCAGAAAGTGCAAACCATAACATGAAGAGCTTCTAATAGTAAAAAACCAGACTAGCAAACAATCTGAACTTATTGTTAGTGGGCTGCTCATTCTTTAGTCTGAGAACTGTCTTCTACTTATGGGCCAAATGCAATCTGGAAGAAGGGTCTGGTACCATCCAAAACCCTTTCGAGACTTCCTGTAGATTCCTGTAGAGATGTTTATATATAACCCATGTCGACAATGAGGGACAGGAGGTCAGTGACCAATAGAGGTGTTTTACAAACCATGTCAACTGCAAACGGGAACTAGAAATTATGTGCCTTTGACACCTTGGACGTGACGAAACCTTGATATATGAACTGTTTACCATAGATCAATTGAAACTAAAAATTACAAAGCATGTTGACTGTAGATAGGAACCAGATAATATTGTGCCGTTGACACCTCGACATGACAAAAAACTTATATCCACTGTTTATCTTGGACCTAGAGAAACTAAACAATAATGGGATGTGTTGAAGTTGCATTGAGTTTTCAGTAGCTTCCTTTACTTGGATAGTTCATTAGCAGTCAAAATTACCATGCTTAAGCCACAATGGTCTCATTTACGGCAACTAGTTCATTAACATCAACTAATCCCTAAATGTGAGTTGGGTTCATGGAACTGGTAGAGGCATTGCATTTGGTGATTGTGATCAAATATGTTGTGGTTACTGTTCCTCTTTCTATTCAATCTGTTGATTATTAATGATGATGCTTTGCTACATGTTCTTGGGGGCGCTCTTTTTGCTAAATCTTACTCGTTTGAATGAATGGTTTGTAGTTAAAAATTGTAGGATATATGATTCTTGCTGAATATTTGCATTTTGGTTGAATGTGCAGAAGGCAAGAACTATATGGATCACTGGCTTTCTTCTCTTCAGAACTGCTGAGGTCTAAAACTAGCCAGTTTCTTGGAATGGCCCTTGTCGAAATGTTTTGACGATAGTAAAAAAACTACTTAAAAAATGGAAAAAAGTGCATTAGCTATCGGTTCAAAAGAAGCACAGAGGATCATCTTTTAACTGAAAGGTCTCTGGGAAAAGAGTGGAATTTGTCCCTTTTTAAGAGCATGTTCTGTTATGTTGTGTCTGAATTCTTTCATGTTATGAAGAATCTTAATTGTAAATATAGGTATTGTGAATATGTAAAAACACAGACTGCACTTTCTACTTTGCTACTGCTGTAAATAGTTCTCCTTTTCCTCAAGATAATGAAAGGACCAAGCTTTCGACTCCTTTGTCTCGAATCATGCGATTTATATGTGGCTCTTTCTACGTTTGTAGTTGTGGATGCTTAGTCTGGTGATACAACTATGAGAGATACTATAGGTTAATTGTTAGCAACATTTTAAACAAATTTGGGAAGTAGAACTAGTTGAGCCTAGCACATCTCTAAAGCAACAGAATTAACTGTCCAGCTATCAGAACAGAACATAGCAGATCTTGGGAGGTCCGTCTGTCCCTAGGATCTCTTATTTATAAAAATAAGGTTTATTAGTACAAAGTCTAAAAGCAAAAAAGTGTGGGGTCCAGAGCAAACCTGGCATACCCAGGCAGTGCCACGTGGACACTCCCCATTGGTCACAATGGGAGGATTTCAACAATACTTGTTCAGAGCGAAGTTTGCTCCCCTCCATGATCCCATATTTGGGACTCACATTCCTCTCTTGCACGTTTGTTCAATAAACTTTTTTTTCCCAATTTTTTTTTCTTTTTCTTTCTTCTTGATCATCATCAACAACAACAACAAGAAGCTCTCTTCAATGGATCCCATGTCTAATTCTCTGATTGAATAGAAGCTGAGAAAAAAAAGATCACCAAAATGTTACAAAGAGCTGCTGGCAATGCCTATTCTTGGTGGTGGGCAAGCCACATCAGAACCAAACAATCAAAATGGTTGGAGCAAAACCTTCAAGGTATGCATATATGTTTCAAAACTCTTCTTGTTGCTGTTTTTCCTTTTAGGCTGTAGAATTCATTTGTAAATTCGTAATAGTTTGATATGAAGAACATGAATTTTGAAATGTTGAATATAACAAAATAAGATTGGGAATGCAGATTTTGAGGAGAAAGTGCAAGACACCCTCAAGCTGATAGAAGAGGAAGGAGATTCATTTGCGAAGAGGGCCGAAATGTACTACAAGAACAGGCCAGAGCTGATAGTTTTTGTGCAAGAAGCATTCAGATCCTACAGAGCCTTAGCTGAAAGGTATGACCACTTATCCACAGAGCTACAAAAGGCCAATACCACCATTGCATCTGTGTTTCCCGAACAAGTTCAGTTTGCTATGGAGGAAGAAGACGAGTACAACTCCCTCAAAAATGGCAAAAAGCTTCCCCAAATTTCTAAGCTCAATGTGCCCCAGGCTCCAGCAGGTCCTGTCAAAGAACTCAGGAACATGTTCTCAAATGCTACCAAGAAATTCCAAGCCAAGCCTAGTACTAAGAAGGTCACAAGAACAACAAGTTCTAGTGTTAAAGTGCATAAGTCAGGTTTGAGCAAACCAGACGCACTTGGGAAGATTGACAAGCTTCAGAAGGAGATTCTTGTTCTGCAGACTGAGAAGGAGTTCTTGAAGAGCTCTTACGACCACGGGGTTAAGAAGTATAGATCAATAAACAAGCAGATCGAGGAAATGCAAGAGGAAGTTTTCAACCTGCAAGACGAGTTTAGTGATGGCATGTTCATTAAAGACGAGGATGCTCGGAATTTAATGGCAACTACTGCTCTAAAATCTTGCCAAGAGGCTTTGGACAAGTTGCAGGAGAAACATGAGAAGACAGCTCAAGAGGCTAAAGCTGAGCGCGAAAGGATTAAAACTGCTCGGGAAAAGTTGGAGTCTCTGAAGGATGAGTTTGCTGCCGATGGAATGAAGGCAAGATCCGAGAACAAACCATCCGTGGAAGGAAGAGAAGAGCTAAAAAGCAAACAACACGAAAAGCAACTGGAGACGTTACGAGGGGAGATTAAGGAACATTTTGAGGATGGTGAGGGTTCATGTCTCACTGTCACAGAAATGGCTGAGAAGGTTGATGAGCTTGTGGAGAAAGTGATCGGCCTTGAAACTTCATTTGCTGGTCAGACTGCTCTTGTACACAGATTGAGATCAGAAACTGATGAGCTTCAAGCTCAGATTAAGACCTTAGAAGATGACAAGGCAAATCTGGTCAGGGGATCGAACAATTTGATCAGCAAGCTGAAGGAAATGGAGGAGAAGCTGAAACAGCTTCAGGAGCTTGACCAAAATATTGAAGATCAAAACAAGAACATGCAGACACATTTTACTCAGGTTCAGTGTAATCTTGACCATCTTTCTGAGAGACTGGACAACGTGAAGTCAGATGAGGAGCTAGAAGAAAAGAAGCCCAAAAAATCAAAGAAAGAGTCCAAGGCTGAACGTAAAGCTCGTAAGAGTTCCAAGAATGAAGAAAACTCAAAGCAAGACAAGGAGAGTGAGATCGCAGCTTCATCACAAAGAGATACAGAATCTGTAAAGTTACAAGAAAAGTCTGAAGAAGGAGAAGCTGCATTGCTCAATATTAGGGGTAATAAGGAGCTTGAGATCACTGGTTCATCACAGGCAGATAAAGAACCTACCAAGTCTCAAGGCCCTAAACAACAAGAAGCTGCTTCGCTCAATGTTAGTGATGCCAAGGAGCTTGAGATCACTGGCTCATCACAGACAGATAAAGAACCTGGCAAGTCTCAAGGGCCTAAACAACAAGAAGCTGCTTCACTCAATAGTAGTGATGCCAAGGAGCTTGAGATCACTGGTTCATCACAGACAGGTAAAGAACCTGGCAAGTCACAAGGGCCTAAACAAAAAGAAACTTCCTCACTCAATAGTAGTGATGCCAAGGAGCTTGAGATCACTAGTTCATCACAAACAGATAAAGAACCTGCCAAGTCTCAAGGGCCTAAACAACAAGAAGCTGCTTCACTCAATATTAGTGATGATAAGAAGCTTGAGACCACTGGTTCATCACAAACAGATAAAGAACGTGCCAATTCACAAGAGCCTAAACAACAAGAAGCTGCTGAATTCATTTCTAGTAATGCCAAGGAAATGAAGAACTCGAAGCCAGACAAGGAGGTCAAGTTTACAGGTTCATTGGAAAAACAAGAGGGTCCTACTGGTGAAGTGAAGTTGAAAGAGGTATCAAATATACGAGAAGAAACGCATATTCCAGGCGAAGGTTCAGAAAAGGCTAAAGATGTCATAACAGAAGCTGAAGAGGGCAGAAAAGATGGACAAGGTTTAAGTACCTCTGTCATAGATCAAGGAGAAAATGGTGGCCTTCCGAAGAGAACTCTTAATAGATATCCACCAGAAAAAGATCTCGCTACACTTCCAGAGAAAGCTCTTGATAGTCCTCAAGAGACATCTTTGGCCAGTTTTCTTGGAATTGAACCACAGGAACAAGAAGCCGAGCGAGATGTGGATGATGAGCCAAACTGGCGGGTGTTGTTCTTGCAGGGAATGGAAAACAGAGAAAAGACTTTACTGGCAGAGTATACTACAGTTCTTCGCAATTTCAAGGAGCTCAAGAAGCAGCTCATTGAAGTGGAGAAAAAATCTCAGGATGGCCTCTTTGAAACAACATTGCATCTGCGAAAACTAAAGGCTGCAAATGCAATGAAGGACCAAGAGATTAAATCATTACGTCAGAAGCTGAAACATCTTCAGATAATGTTTGAATCAGGAGAGTTGAAAACTGAGCTATTGCAGAGCCCCAGATCAGTAGGGGAGGTGGAGGAAGCTGAGGACGAGGACATAAAATATGCTTTAGATGCTTCATCCCACGAAATATCAGAAATCGAAGAAAAGTTCAGGGCTGACATCGATGCACTGCTGGAGGAGAACTTGGAATTCTGGTTAAGATTCAGCACTTCATTTCACCAGTTACAGAAATATGAAACCGAATTCGAAGATTTGAAATCTGATGTATCAAAAATCAAGAAAGCAAATAGGAGTGAGGTAAATGCCTCGAGGAGGAACTCTCTGAAATCAGACGCCAGGTCCATATACAAACACCTGAGAGAGATACAGACCGCGCTAACGGTTTGGATGGAACAAAGTGCACAGCTGAAAGAAGAATTGCGAAGCAGATTCGCGTCCTTGTGCAGCATTCAAGAAGAGATAACACAGGCCTTGAAGGACAGTGCTAGAGATGAAGACTTCAAGTTCACAAGCTTTCAAGCTGCAAAGTTCCAAGGCGAGGTTTTGAACATGAAACAAGAGAACAACAAGGTTGCAGATGAGCTACAAGCCGGTTTGGATCATGTAAATAATATCCAACTTCAAGTTGAGCAGTGTTTATCGAAGTTGGATGATGAATTCGGGATCACCGGAAACCAAAGTAACATGCAGCTAGCACATTATGAGAACAGGAATCCAATTCCTCTAAGTTCCTTCCTCTTTGGTGTGAAGCAAAAGAAGCAAAAACAATCTATCTTAGCATGTGTGAGCCCTGCACTTAATAAGAAGTATAATATCATGAAGCAAGGACTCTAATGTAAATTATTGTTTCATATTAGGCACTTGTATTTTAAAAGATTTATTTCAATATATTTCTTCAAATTTTCTCCTTTTTTTTTTTCCTTCTCATCTATGAGTCTTTCTTTCATTATCTTCTTAGTTGGGCATTACAGTTTGAAACTTTCCATGTATTCTAATGCCATCTGAGATGAGCAAGCCAAGGCTGCATGCTAAATTTATGCTTGAATGCCGAGCATTAAGTCCTGATCATGCATGATTCTTGTTGCAAAATTTCTGTAGAATGATTATGATAGAGCTATATAACAATGTTAAGCATATGAAATGATGATATATTTTTGCCTCATGAAGATAGAAAATCAATACTGTGCTGTCAAGAAAAAAGCAAAAAGAAGTATTATTACTATATATATATATATATATATATATATGGTTGGACAGAGATGGGTTCTTGTATGACATGAGTACCTTCTCTTCTTATTCTGGATGAAACCTTAGCATCAGATTAATGTCAGCATATTTGTCCAGTGTGCTACATTTTTGCCAAAAATGCATGTAACAATATGTTTTTCAAATATGACACAACAGTTTGCTTTTCCTTGAAATTTTCACTTCTGTCTCCCAAATCTTGACAATCTCTTTTACAACAATTTGATTTTTGTCCACCAATTTTCCAAATTTATATCCAAAATGAGTAGTGTAATTGTTAATGATACCTTTAGTTTCATGGAATGGAGAATGTCTACTTTTTTATTCAGATTGGTCTAGTATATATAACTTAGTCATGTACGAGTGTTACTAAACAGAAAACCAATTGGAGAACAACATCTCATTTGAAATGTTGGATTAAAATGAAGTGTTTAGATACTCCAAGAATTTGAATATGTACCAACTTGAAGATCTGAGCTGCAAGAATCCAAAATTTTCAAAATTTAGTTTCAAACCAAAATTGAAAACAACAATTGACATTCTAAAACATAATTTATCATTTAAAACCAACAATTATATTCTCAGATTGTTTGACAAAATCTGAAATTCTCACATGATATCCACATAAATTTCTCAAGTTCATGAATTTTTTTAATTCCAAACCAATTACTTGTGAACATTGATAGTCCATATGAACATTGAAGAAACAAATTTCTCCAGGATAAAATATGAAGGTAAACCAAATATTCCATTCGTCTCGAAATAAGTGATATGCTTTTCATTTTGAGAAATATTTAGGAAAAGTTAGCTAGTGTGGTATATTTTTTCTTTCATCTTCGTGGATATGTGTTATAACAAACTTAAGATGCTTATTATAGAAATACCTGATGAAGCATAAAAAATTAGAAATATTCTCGACCAACGAGAATACGACACGTGGCCACTTATTAAAATAATTATAGCCACGTGGACGGGCTCGAGTCAAAACCTTGGTGCGACCAGAGTCAAAAGACCCGGACAGGAAGTCAGAGTCGGATCGGATCGAGAGCCGAAATGACCCGAGGTT
>JAYMTK010002727.1:0-13334 GCA_036897405.1 Pelargonium myrrhifolium | reverse complement strand
AGGTTCCGTCCTTTCAGGTAATACTTATATTTTCATTATACAAAAAAAAAAACAAAGGTCAATGTCAAACAGTTTAAAAGTGTCAACCGCTAAAATACGAGTTCGCTCCGAAATCTCATAGTTTAGACAAAAAAAAAAGGGTCAATGCACAAAACTTGTACAATTGCAATAGTACAAGTCTTGTGTATGCAATTTCTCCAAGTTACATTTATATTCTACGAAGGTTAAAAGTTCGTAAATTCAGTATTATCTAGTTACACGTTAGCTTTCGCACCGATAACTGTTTGTAACTCCAAGTTTGATTATTTTCGTACAGGAAAATATATGTAAGTCTACCAATACATATATATCAAGTGTGCCTATAATTCAAAAAAAAAAATACATATAAAACACATGCACAAAATACCCGTGCGCCGGATTCCTTATTGCTCTACTTAATTTAATCTGTTGAGAACTTTAAGGTACAAGCATTTTGGACAATTTGCTCCACTGGGAGGAGAACAAGCTGCAGCTGAACTACCAGGAGACTGGGTTTCAATTGGCCAAAGCACTCAATGGCTCTGGTACTCTGTCTATGCAAGGTAACATTAAATTTCACACATTTTTGTTCTGTTTTTATAGCATATTTTCATGGTTAATTATAGTTTCATATCTTGTACTATACTGCATTTGCAATTCACTACCTGAACTATCAAATTAACTTTTTACTATCTTGTACTTTTATTCCATTAACAAATAGATCTGTCGTCTAAGAAATGTAACAGATAACGCCTTTTTGGCTAACACGTGCATTGCACGTGAATAAACTTTTTTTTAAATGGTAAAATTGTTCTTCATAATTCTAACATTTCACTACCATGTAACCATCATCTCCGCCTTCTCTTACAAGGGCTATTTTCGTCTTTTACCCACTTAACAGACATAAGTTTAACGACAGACCTATTTGCAACGGTTTAGAAAGTACATGGTAGTAAAAAGTTAATAGTTCAAGATAGTGAATTGCAAATTGGGAATACTATAAGATATGAAACTGTAATTAACCCTATTTTCTTGTTCTGATGGTTGATCTCTTAAACTTTCAGCAAACAAGTTTGCTGGCGTACGAGGGTTTCAGTTATATCTGACTGGGTGAGGCGATCCATTTTCGGGAGAGATTCGAGCCAAATCTAAGCTTAACTTATCAGAAATCTTGTTATGTTTCTATGGAGTTTATTACATGTTATGTTGTTCATTTTGGAGTTTGTGTTTTTTTTTTTGTAGTTGCTGTACTGAATTCTTGTTTGTTTTCACTAAACAAATGCAAGTTTTGTTGCATTGATCTGAAGTGGTAAAGGGTTTTGATGTCGATCACTAGAGTTGGCAATTCATGTTTCAACACGTCACACAATACAAAACGAGCGTAATTGGGTTTAATTGTGTTGCGTTCGTGTTGGAGTACATATTGTCGTATTTGTGTTGAGCTTGAAAGACACGCACGACACGTTCAGCACACAACACACACTTAGAGGTTGAAATAGTAAATTAACTCATAGAAACTCTAATTAGTCTAGTTGTTGAGATGATCTGTTTGTACCTTAGTTAACATAGCAATGTTAAAAAGGTCGAATTTTTGATATTAGACTGTTTTGAAGAGTGTCGTGCCAAACTTCTTTGTCTCGTAGTGTGAAGCAAGTACAGGTCATGCAGTGCCGCGTTAACTAAACCCATTTAGTTTTCACGTGTCGTTTTTATGTTAGGTGTTTAAAAACATGTTGAGTTTGTGTTTAATATTACTAACCGTGTTATGTTCGTGTTCGTGTTCATGTCGACCCATATTGCATGGGTTCAACTTTTAGCACGACACGAATCCAACAAGTCTTATCACCAATAGCTTTCACTTCTGAGTACAAAACACATCATTATATAGTTCTCTTCACACAATCTTTATCAGCAACTCAACATTTTATAAACAATACACATCAAAACAAACAACTTATTACCAATTTATCAGCAACAAACTCAATTCCTCTACTAAACTTGAACTTTCCCACAAAATGAGGATTCAAAATGTTTCAAAACATTTTATTACCAATTCATCAAAACAAACAACAATTCTCCAAAACATTCTATTACCATTTCATCGAAACAAACCACTTGACTCAAGAAAGGTGAATGAGAGGATGCACACATTATAGAGAAAACCAGCTTTCTCTATTGAACTTCGACGTTTATTAAAGGAGTAACCTAACACGAACAATAAAGATGCGTCGAAGATTGTAAATGCTATATCATTGAAAAGAATAGAGAAAAGCTTAGCCAATTATTTCATAATATAAACAATGAGCCTAAACTAGAAAACACACTTGCAATCCATTTAGGTGAATCAAACACATGATCTATATCATAACATTCACAAGCCTAAATTACACATCTTCAAAACATTCTATTACCATTTCATTAAAACAAAGCACTATGCACATATTATCCAAGGACAATCAGAACTCTACTAAATTTCAAAATTCATTATAGTATGCCAACAAGAAAATGAAGATTACGAGTGTTAGGCTTCAAAACAAAGAGAATTTGAGCCTACAATTCACATCTTCAAACATTCTATAACCATTTCATTGAAACAAACCACTATGCACATATTATCCAAGGACAAAACAGAACTCTACTAAACGAAGATTATAAATGCTATATATCATTCATAAGAATGAAGAGCTTCTTAGCCAATTATTTCAGAACATAGACAATGAGGCTAAACTAGAAAACACTTACAATCCATTTCAGATGAAGCAAATCCACGATCCATATCCAACCCCATAACAAGAGTTATGGCTCTCTCATCACAACATCCACAAACCTAACATTCACAATCAAAACATAATCTTCAAGTTTAAGTACAATTCCTTAATCCTCGCTCATATGACCAATCATTCCTCTTCACATCCAAACCCATAACAAGAATCGAGAAAAGCTTAGCCAATTATTTCAGAACATAGACAATGAGGCTAAAGTAGAAAAGGCAAATGCATGAACTATCAAACCCTACAACAAGAGTTCAATATCCACAAGCCTAACATTCACAATCAAACATAATCTTCAAGTTTAAGTACAATTCCTTAATCCTCACTCATACGACAATCATTCCTCTTCACATCCAAAACCCATAACGAGGATTATGGCTCCCTCGCACACAAGCCTAAATTACACATCTTAAAAACATTCAATATCCATTTCATTAAAACAAACCATATGCACATATTATCCAAGGACAAAACAGACCTCTACTAAATTTCAACATCATTATAGTATGCTAACAAGAAAATGAAGACTATGAATGCTATATCATTGAAAAGAATGAAAAGCTTAGCACAATTATTTCAGAAGATAAACAGTGAGGCTAAACTAGAAAACACTTACAATCCATTTAGATGAAGCAAATGCACGATCTATATCCAACCCCATAACAAGAGTTATGGCTCTCTCATCACAACAGCTGCAAGCCTAACATTCACAATCAAAACATAAGTACAATTCCTTAATCCCCAAATCATTCCTCTTCATTATCATCGGCAAAACTCAAAGCTTGACAAACCGATGCCGCCTCCTCCTCTACAGAAAACACAGACCTCCTCCCAATCAACTCAGCCACCCTCTTCGCGGCCCCCGAGTCCCTAGGACTGTCATTGACACACCGGTTGGTCCTAATCCTAGGAAGCACCTCAACAACCTTAGCAACTACACATGGTGGTGACACTATCACATTGTCCTCATCACTCTTGTAAACCACCATATCACTAGGAATTTCCCATTTCTTCTTCACTCGAAGCTCACTCACCGGGTTCTGGCAAGCCGGGACCAGAGAAGCGCGCCTCTTATCACACCTCTTTACATCCTCATTGCCATCCTCAGGTAGAGACCTCTTCCGTTCACTCGCCACCGAGCTCCTATTGCTCTGAGTTTGATTGTACCGGCTCGGGACCACCCTTCCGGTCCTCATCGGTTTCTTGGCGGTCACGGACTTCTCGCCGGCGTCTCTGAAGAGCTTCTTGGGCTGAATTGATGCAATAACACCATCTTCTTTCTTCGAAAGCTTCCTGGAAGTTACTGTTGTCGCAGCCTGCTTCGGAGGCTGAATCTTCGACACGGTTCGGCGAGATTTGGGGCTCAGACTCAAGCTCTGTCCTCTCTGTTTCGTGACCTTGGTCTCGTCAATCTCCTGAAGCTTCCAGAAGCACGATTTTCTCCGATTCTGTATCGGCTGAACAGGGGTGATTTCGGGTTTTCCCAATTGTCGCGATCTCGCTCCCGCCGCCACAATCTCCGCCGGACCGAGGCTGAATCCGCGGCGGCTCGGCTTCGATTTCGCACTCGGAGGCTCCGGATTCTTCGAATTGGGCTTCTGCTCCATGAATTTCGCCGAAACAACCCTTCCCTTCCGCTCAACAGTCTTCACAGTCCGCTCGATCTTTTCGATTCGAAGCGCTTCGAGTTTCGAAGACAGTCTCGAAATCTCGTTCTCGATCTCCTCGATCTCGGAATCGATCTTCCTCTCGTCGCGGACGCCCAATTCCTCCTTCGCGTTCTTCGACACCGAAACGGGTTCGAAGAGAGCCTTCTTCGGAATCGGCTTCAATGGCTTCCCCTGAGAAACCCCAATTGCGCCGTTAGGGTTCAGCGGCTTGAAGGGCACCGGAGGGCTCACATTCTCTTTACTGATAACAGATTCGATCGAATCGGACTTGTTCACAAACTGAAGCAACGACCAAGAGGACTTGACGGCGTTTTCCGATTCTTCAGATCCGCCATTTTCGAAGGTCGCGTTGTTCCAAATCTGAAGCTCCTGTGCGGTTATCGAATCTGGGTATTGAAGAACACTCATTTTCGTGAACTGGGTACTCAGCAATCGATGCGAATTCTTGAATTTGTATCTTGAATTTTGCTTTATTCTTTGGTGGTTTTCTTGAGAACGATGAGACTGAGACTCATTTTAGTGTTTTTGAGTTTTTTTGACCGTTGGAGGGAAAGGAGACGTTGGAGTGGAGTGCGCAATCTGAGCCGTTGGATGCTAAACGGCTCCTATAGACGCTCCGATTTGATTTAAGGGTTAATAACTTCGCTTTTAAGTACGCTCTCGACCTTTATTAACCGACATATGACGACGAAGAAGTTACTATATGGACTTAGAGCGTTAATTAAAACGGTGCGTTTCGATAAAGTATGCTTTATGGCAAAAATAAAATTGGCTTTGCAAAAAAATTCAAAAAAGTTTCACAATCAACATTTTCTCCTTATACATGTGACATCTCTAAAGGTTCAAAGAAAAAAATATATATATAAGCAAAATCAGATTACTCCTGGTCTGGAAGAGCAGCTAGAGTGTTACAAATGAAGCTGGTGCACATGTTTAGTTAGAGTAGGTTCTGTTTTCACCTTACGTATGACCATTTTTGTTGAAATGACCGTGGATGTGTAATTACGTATTTTATTAAAAACATGAGAGGGGTCTGCCATTACTTCCTTGAAAACGACTTCATTCTTTGTGATTATGAGCATGAGCCCCCGGACATGAGAATCGCGTTCGGAACACCGCAACGAAGACTTCCACTAATTTTGGCATAACGTTTTGACGTTCCACTAGTCCAACACTAAGCTCTATACCGATCGGCTCCAAGCATGTGTGCGCATGCAAGGCTTTGTTGAGACACAAACTCTCTATTTATGTGAACTTTCCAAATATTCAAATACTTGAACATTCTTTCGAACTTCACTAATTCTCTATTCATGTGAACTTTCCAAACGTTCAAATGCTCGAACGCTAGTTCAAAATTCACTAACTCTTTATTTGTGTGAACTTCCCAAATATTCAAATACTTGAACATTCATTCGGACTTCACAAACTCTCTATACATGTGAATTTCTCAAACTTTCAAATATTATTGTTAGTTCGGACTTCAGACTTCAGACTTCACAAACTCTCTATCCATGTGAACTTCCTAAACATTCAAATACTTATCACTAGTTCGGACTTCACAAACTCTAGCCTTGTGTGAACTTCCCAAACTCTCTTCCCTTTTTTCCAAACGGACTTCACAAACATTATGTCCATGTGAAAAGTGAACTTCCTAGCCTTCCAAGTTCCAAATACTTGAACACTCATTCTGAGTTCACAAAAATGTCTACGAATTGAGTGATCTAAGCCCAAGATAGGCGGCCCAAGTCAAGTCGTTTTCCAAGCCCAGCCCACGAGCCATGGTAATGACAACAACCAGAAATAAATACAAACTTACGTAGCATTGAAGAGTTGTTGAGTACTAACTTTTTTTATTCTACCCAATAGGGACTTCGCAGTTAGATAATAAAAGTTGCATGAGTGAAAAGGGGTATCGACTTCGATCCTCACTCAACACGCCTTAGGGAGATGAGAAATCATTAACATGTGAACAAACCTCGAATGAAGGTTAATCTGGTGTGGTCAAACGACTTAAAGGTGTCAACCGCCGAAAGTGCAGATCCGCTCAGAAACCCCATGGCTTAGACCGAGAAAAAAGATAAAGTTGTTAGTATTTTGGTTTGTCTTCATTCTCTTGTGATGCCATCGTCTTCTTCTTCTTCTTCTTCTCTTCTAAAGCTTACCTTACCGGTTTGCTTTTCTCATAGCCTAGCTAAGATTGAATCGGACTCATTTGTATTTCCTTTTTCTTCGAAGTTGAATGAATAACCATGGACGCTTTACAATTTACTTGTGTTTAGTTTTTCATACTAAAAAACACTCAATAAGACAACGGGTTAATTTCACTTCGTTTCTCGAAATCTCAAATTCAAGTATCGATATTGATACACTCAGTTGAAAATCAATGATCGAAAATGACGTGTAATGAAACCCCCTTATCCAAATCAAGTTCACACTTTTCTCAGTCTGTTTTGTTTCAAGAAACCCTATAGTGATCAGATTCGAAATCAATTACCCAAACAAAACATTTGTTCATGACCAGAATAAAAACCTACTCTCTAATTCTTTTTAAATATCGAACTAATTATAAGTTGTACGTAGACTCATTCATGGTATCATCCAAAAAGTTCCATAAGAACAAACGAGTCACCACAATTTTCACAAAATTATACAAAAAGAGCACTATACAATTCCCACAAAAATCGTCTCTCTACTATATAACAAAAGATAACTTTCACATCCCCACAGCCCCAACTCGCCCTTGCCGGACTCAGTCTTCGCCGTCTCAAACTCCGGCGAGTCACACCGAGTCAACTCACACCACCACCGATTCATCTCCCCATGTCCCTAGACCCTATCAAGACACAACTTTCACATCACAAACCCAAACTCGGTCACGCCGGACTCGGTCATCTCCGTCATAAACTACGACGAGTCACGACAAGTCACACCGAGTCGCGCCGAGTCAGGCCGAGTCACGACGAGTTAACTCACCCCTGGCCCCAGCAGTTCAGGTACATGACGTTCCTGAGCGACTCGTCGGCCTGAGCTCTTCTCTCCTCACCGTCGCGCCTCCCTATAACTCCGTCGAGGTCAGATCCGACAACTCCGGCGAACGGCCGGAAGTCCGGCGACTCGCCGGCGGAGGAGGAGGAGGATAGTCTCCTCTTGGTGACCTGCAAGGAGTTCAGGCCGGACTTCCAGGTCCGGCCCTGATCGCCGTGGCTCTGCACCACCGCGACGCTCGCAGCCATGAAGACTCTGTTGATGTGATTCATTTTCCGATCAAGTTTTCTCCGGCGAGAAAATTAAGAAAGTTAAAAGTTTTGTTCTTGTTGCTGTGTTTTTAGAAGTAGCAAAGATTTGTTCGATGAGAGAAGGGAAATATAGAGGTATAAATAGAGTGAGAAGCTTTCTTGATGGTCCCTCTACTATTTGGTTTTTACCATTTTGGACTATGAACTAAATTTATGTCAAAATAGCCCCCAAATAAATAAATACGAGATTGAAATGACTCTCCTTGTTACTTTCAGTTTTTTTAGCGGAAAAGAGATGATCTTCGTTCCTTAAAGAATACAAGACATATACATGCCAAATCCTAGTATTCAAAATCTGTAAAGTATTACACGTGCAAAATGTGTATCTAACAGGATCGTAATGTATAATCATCTCTTTTAAAGTATTCCATGAACTATGAACCACACAGCTGGTTTTCACGAGGCGGATTGTGGAACAAGAAAACGTTGGGAACCATATGCATGGTCCAACGGAAACTCCCACAGGGCAGCACAAAAGTATGTTGAGCTTCAGACTCAATATCTAAAACATAATTATATAACTACTACCAAAACTATAGTATCCAAACCTAAAATAAAAATATGTAATCAGCAAATGTGTAATCGAAAATAAAAATATATTAAAGTTCCGAAAACTCATATTTGATTTGAAATTTGATATTCTAAAATGTTTTGTATGTTAAATATGTTTGGGAAACTATAGAATTTAAGAGTTTTCAGATAAGCTACATTAGACATATTCTTCCAATTTTAAGTTTAAAAATTCTAAAATTTTATTTATACCATGTCATAACGATGTTGTTTTGTTTTGAAAGTAATCGCAGATTGTATTAATTCTCCTCATCAATCAAGTGTCGTAGAAAAGTAGGGCTATCATCCCGTGACCACTCACCATAGTTCTCATCCCCTAACAATTCCTAGCAAGGGTGTGTGTCACTATATTGGCATCCCTTTTAATACACGACACCAAACAACTTTTGAAGTAAGTAATTAACAAGCATATATCATCTATAATCAAACCATACGAACTCCTTTGAGTGGGCTAGCCCAACACATCACGTACCACTGCCAAGGCTTCCGACTCGACCTCCACACGCCTGTGACCCTTCTGGAGGGCCCACCTGATAACCTCTCGGAGTCTCATGGCATCGGCTAGTTGAACATCCTTATCAAACCATCTCCAACGTCTCCATCCTCCACCATCCCAATGTCCCTGGGCATCCCGTGCTACCCAGCCTGCCGAGACGTCATCCATATCCCTAGAAATTGTCGCGTCAACATTAATTTTAATCACCCCTAGTCCCGGTTTCACCCAATTCCTCTCCGCCCTCTGTTGCACTAGGGCCGAATACCCGCTACCCTGTGGACCCGTGCCCGGGACCCTCTCTAGGGACCTCGCTACCTTCCATCCGCCCCATAGCCCCTACTTCCATACTTTTACCTTCCCAGGACAGCAAATTCCGTCTTCTTCATAATGACCAACACCCATACATTACGCGGGATAGGACCGGCCCAGACACATTATTTAAGATCCACTTCATCCATTCCCATAATGACCCGTAGCCAACTACGCTGCCCTCCAACCCTAGGTGTCTCCAAATCTTTACCCCCTCCTGATAATGAAGCATCATATGTTCTACCGTTTCCGACCCCCCATGCACACGCAGCACATATCCTCCACATCCACGTGCCTTTCTACCAACCTAGTAGTGACCGCTAATGCACCCTGTAATGCTTTCCACCAAAAATGCTTGATTTTCGGTTAGACCTCCGCCCTCCACACCCCTTCCCACACCTCACGGACCTCCTCATCCAACTCCTCCGGTCTCAAAAGTTTGTATGTCGATCTAACTGAGTACTCTCCAGACCTTTCTGGGCCCCAAATCCTCATATTTGAGACATTGCGATACAATATGGGAATGGCAAGCACCCTGCGTCTATCCTTCTCTTCAAATACCCCCGTTACCCTATCCTCACTCCACCCACCTACTTCCTCCATAATCTCCCACACTCGAGACTTATGATCCAGCACATGAAACGCAGTCGCGACTTGGTTCCCATCTAATAGCCAGTTTTCCCTATACACCCTGATGCTTTCTCCATCCCCTACCTTCCATTTGATCCCTCTCCTTAACACCTCTTGACCAGCCATAATCGATCTCCACATGTAGCTCGGATTACGTCCCAACCCTGCCTCCATAAAGTCTCTATTCGGGAAGTATTTACCCCTAAATAATCGGGAGAACAAACAATTCGGGTAGTCAATAGCCGCCACCCCTACTTCCCTAGGAGTGCCAAGTTAAAATTTCTCACACTTCTAAAACCGAGGCCACCCCTACCCTTACTGCAGCACAACCTATCCCAGGCCTTCCAGTGGATAGACTTCTCATCCTCGCCTCCTTTCCCCCACCAAAACCGATTCCAAAGCTTTTCCAGAGCATCCGCAACTCCCACCGGAATCAAATAAACACTCATTAGATAGGTTGGAAGGGCTTGTGCCACATATTTCAGGAGTATTTCTTTACCCGTTGCTAAGAGAAAACGTTTATTCTACCCCGCCAGCCTTCCCCGAGCCGCGGCAAGAAGAATATCAAAGATTTCCTTCTTTTTCCTCCCAATTCCAACTGGGACCCCCAGATATTTGCCAAAATTCTCTACTTCCGAGATCCTCAAAATAGCTTTAATGTCCTCCTTTACTTGGTCCGTAGTAGAAGGACTAAAAATAGACAAGGACTTATGGAAGTTAATTAACTGACCTGAAGCTGTAGCATAATCATCGAAGACTCCTCGGAGTACCTCAACCTCCACTCTATTAGCACGACAGAAAATCATTGAATCATCCGCAAAGAACAAATGGGAAATATGTGGACATCCCTCATTGATCATACAACCCGATAACCTACATTCGCCCTTCCGAGCCAATAAGACCCTTGATAAACCTTCAGCGTAGAGAATGAACAAATAAGGAGATAGTGGGTCTCCTTGCCTAATGCCACGGGTAGGTACAAACTCCTTCATCAAAACCCCATCAAAATCGATTGATACCTAACTGACGTGACACATAACATAATCCAGTCTACCCACTTCCCGCAAAAACCCAATCTCATCAGCACGGATCTCAAGTAGTCCCACTCGACTCTATCGTATGCATTGACCATGTCAAGCTTCAGACACATCCAACCATCATGCCCTTCCTTCTTTCTCTCCACCAAATGAATAAGCTCATTTGCGATACAAATGTTGTCTGTGATCAACCTACCCTAAATGAACGCACTCTAGGACTTCGACACTATTTGCCCGATCATTTTCTTCATTCAGTTCGTCAGTATCTTGGAGATCACCTTATAAGCCACGTTACATAACGCAATCAGCCTAAGGTCCCCCACCCTCAAAGGCTTAAGAACCTTCGGAAGCAACACAATGTTAGCATTATTGAGACCCGGAGGGAATTCACACTTCGCAAAAAAATCCTGACACTTCACTATATCCGTTCCAACCACATTCCAATGCCTCTGGTAGAAGCCTACAGACATACCATCAGGTCCTGGAGCCTTGTTTAAATTCATATCCCATAGAGCCTTTCTCACCTTCTCCGAGCTCACCTCCGCCACCAGCTCCCTGTTTTGTTCATCCGTCACTACCCTCTCGAGAACCCCAGTCAATCTGTCTGGTATACAACCCTCCGATGTAGTCATCATCTCAAAATGATCCTGAATTAATTTCTCCAACCCATTCCCTTTCCTCACCCATCTCCCATTCAAGTCTTGCAGCTGTACCACCTTGTTTCTCCTCTTTCTGCTCGACGCAGCCTGATGAAAGAATTTCGTGTTCAACTCACCCTCCCAGAGCCAATTTGATTTAGCTCGTTGTTGCTAATAGACTTCCTGTTTCTTCAGAGTGGCCAAGAAATTCCTCTGGGTTGATCCATCCCCTCCCCCTTCTGTCTTCTTCAACCATCAGAGTTCTCGCCTCCTTAACCTCTGATTCTACCGACCTCCTCTCATGTCTGCACCAACTGCCCAACTTGTCTGTCGAAACTTTGATTTTTTCCACCACCGTGCCCCCAAAGTCCCTCCAACTTGTTTCCACCATCGGCGTCACCTCAACCTCCAGGTTCCATTTATTCTCAAACCTGAACCTATAATGTCTCCGCTGCTGCATAAACATGTTAAATTCAGTTTTGATTGCCCTGTGATCCGAGGACTGGAACGGGAGGTTCGTAACCCTAGCATTTGGAAAGAGGTCCATCCATTTGGTGTTTGCCAGAGCTCTATCCAATCTCTCTTCCACCCCCGGGTTGGTTTCTGACCCCTTCCTCCATGTGAAGGCTCCTTCCTCCGCTCCCAGATCCACCAAACCTGCATCCCCCACAGCCCAACAAAAACCATCAATAAGGGTCATGTCCTGATCCGGTCCTCCTCTCTTCTCCTCCTGACACATGATATCGTTAAAATCCCCCATGCATAGCCACGGTAGCGACGCATTAGCACCTAGGTCTCGCAACCCGTCCTAGGACTCCTGTCTCCTGATCCTCTATGGGTTTTCATAGAACCCTGTAAAGCGTCATTCCCCCCACTCCTGGAATTTTACCCTCACGTCAATGAAGTTTTTCCAGCATCCGAGAAGTCTCACCTCCGTACCCTCATCCCACATCAACGATAATCCTACCCCCTCCGTTCCCCTCATCACCCTCGCGAACTATCCTGAAGTCAATTTCGTCTCGCATAGAAATACAAGTAAGGGCTTGTGAGTTTTGATCATGTCTTTCAAAACACTTACGGATGACATATTCCCAAGCCCCCTACAGTTCCATGAGATGATACTCATATTCGTCTTCCCGCAACAGAGTTCGATAGACCGTTCTCAGAACCCTAGCACCGTCGCCGCTCGTCGTCTGAAGCCCCTTAGTCACGCTCGAATAAACCCTAACCCTAAACCCTTCAATTTACTTGAATTTGATGCATTATTTTTTAATAATTGTATAACTGATTTTATTTTTAACACCAAATTGGTAAAATTAATGAAAAACTAACTGATAATAACGGCGCAGATCAATTGACTCAAGTATTTAATCATTTAAGGACCAAATTGATGTAAAATTAGTTTATGTGCCCAAAATAGTTGAATCCAAACAATTGAAGGACTATTTTGATAGTTTATCCTAAACAGAGAGGTTGGTTTTGGAGTGAGTGGTATTTTTGTGAAAAAGTGAAAACAAGAAGTGGTTTTGTGGTTTCTGGTTTTGTGTTGTGATGTGACTGGCGGGAGGGTCGAGGTTTTTAATTTAATTTATTTTTATTTTTTATTGTCTTTTGAGGAAGTGTCCAAAGATTATTTTATCGGGAATCTATTGAGAAATTGACGAGTTGATGTGACGGGTAGAGAAAATGGTGCTATTTCATAATCACCATCAGGGTGAGTGACCATACCACAATTATTTGTGCCCCACACCACACCCATAATCTATGAACCTATTATATGATAATTCAATTCTTTGACTTGGTAAACCTTGTAAATTGTTACATGTTACATCTTGATATTTAAGTCCTTACTGGTCTCTCTCTCTCTCTCTCTCTCTCTCTCTCTCTCTCTCTCTCTCT
>JAYMTK010002726.1:0-13334 GCA_036897405.1 Pelargonium myrrhifolium | reverse complement strand
GGAATTCACTCATTTTTTTGATGCGCGAGTTATTGATGGAATTACGAACGGGATGGGTATTTTGAGTTTTTTTGTAGGCGAACATCATTTATTGTTTCAGGTCCTATCATTCCTACAAGACCATATAAACTAGACCAAAACAGCAAGACTCTCATGCATACTTGAGTCTTCTTTCAACAATACTCCTTGCCACCAGTCTCTGAAAACATCCCCACATCCCAATGAGTACAAGCACCCAACAACAGCCATCACGGCGCGGATCTCACTCAGGGCAACCAAGTAATGGATGCTCATCTGATTCCGGCTCTGCACAACAACCCGAGCTCACCACATCCACGTCAACATGTTTGTAACGAAGACGAGTAAGTGAAGGCAAGAACCCCTTACACACCCTCCATACCAAGTGCTTTGCTTTAGGTGGACGCTTTAGACGCCAAGTAGCTCTCCACATAGCTCTGCTACGATCATCATTCTCCATATGAGCAGCACCAACACCCATTGACTTATATGCACTCTTAACATTGAGAATTCCACGGGAATCAAACATCCATGCCCAAGAATCCTCTACACCCTTTCTACTAATAATGAGATTAGCCATGACATGTTCTTCAACAAAAAACGAATCAGACAACCTATCATAATCCCAACATCTCCCATCTTCCATAAACAAATTACACACAACAATACTATCCCAACCCGTAGGTGGCATTGAAGTAATTCGCATGTCAGGTAAGCTAGGTAACCACGGATCTTTAAAAACCCGAACCAAATAGCCATTACCAACCCGAAGGTAACTTCCCGATTTCAACAATGATTGCGCCGCAAGAATACTTCTCCATAAATAACTCATTAAACATGTAGTCCATTTGGCTTCTTCTCATCTATGTATACAAAGACAATAGATAATTTCTAATGAAATTAATATTTACCTTTAAAAGAGTTAAAATAGTAGCCAAATATAACAAAATCTATGGTGTGCAATTGAAAAAATATGATCAATGACAATCTTTCTTACAACACTAAGACAATAAATTTGTCAACAAAAGACATCATATGCATAAATTTCACAAGCTTTTCAAAAGTAGTAAATGCATTTTCATCCCATGCCCACAAAATTGGAAGCCAGTGGATAAATAGGAGCTCCATAATTTCTTCCAGACCATCTCTTGCCTCGAGGATACGGTTTCAAAATCTTCCCTGCAACAATCAACATCAGATGTATCAACTAATACTATCTAAGCACAAGAAGTGGAGGAATCATGGAAGAAGAACCGACTTCAACAAAAAAGAAACTTGGAATCTAACGTACACTCGTACAGGTTAGAGGTTTCAGCTTATATCTAAATAAAGTACCGAAACAGTTGGGTAACCCATTGCAATTTTTGAGAGCACATGGATGGAGAAATTAAAAGAAGAATATCCTATCGACATAGTAACATCAACTAAGTGCAAGCTTTTCACGCACTCACAGAAGCACACAGTGTTCTTAATCAAGGCTTTGTTGTTTTAATCTGAGATACTTAAACCAGTCGAGGAATCATATTTAGTTATCAGAAGGTGTCTTACTTGACCCGTCCTAGTTTGTCCCCTTGGTAGTGGGTACTTATTTCCTTGGCTCTCCTTGGAAGTCCCTCTGCTCCATTTGTGAGAACATTTGACCGTCTTCATACCTCCGGTGTGTCTGAGCTCCATGTATTTTCTGGTCGTGTGCACTTGGTCCTCGTCCATAGTTACCCCCTTGTATTGGGGCATTGTTCCGATTATCTCCACTAAAACCCCTCTGCTCAGGAGGAGCATAACCCCTTTGTTCTCTTCGCTCTTGGGGATGATTTCCCGGTTGCCGCTTATACGAAGGCATTGGACCCCTTCCGTCTCTTTGTCCCGGTGGCACAGAGTTGCTTCCAACTCCTTGCATAGATCCTTGGCGATTGTGAGGGGGATTCCCTTGTCTATCCGGCACTGGACCTCCTTGTCGATTATGGACTGGCTGGCGAGGCCTCGTGCCCCGGTCATGGGACCTTGGAGGTTGCCTCCGATTTTGAACTGGTGGTGGTCTTGGTATCACTTGACCATTAACGTATTTGTCACCTGATGGTTACAGGCCAAAACTCCGTCAGCCCAACAAAGAAACGGCAATTACAGAATGATCAACTCAATTATATTAACAGCAATGATTCAACCAGCTTAAGAACACAAACAAAAGTATTGGCGCGGAGGAAAATCCTACCTCCATATTCCTTGGTCTCTGGATAAAGATACGAATCCGGCAATACAAAAACAACTTCAGGTATATCTGATCAATCATGAATTGGGAACATTAACATCAGCAACAACTCTCACTCCTGTTAATGTTCGCATAAAATGCTACAATGACCTACTGTGAAATTTTTCGGCTTCCTCTTCAGACATAACAGCCTGAAAGCCCTGATAAACGGTAGTACTGCATGCATATATTTTCGATTTTGCCTCTTCGATACTGCACCCAACAATTCACACTCAGTTTCAGTACTAATCAGACACAAACAACAAATTGTACTTCCATTCAAACCAATCAAATTCCATGTTAAACCCTAAAAATTTCTTGGAAGCCAAACTAAATAGATTATCATTTCAAATTCTCAAAGCATCTACATAATAATCATGACGTTTTAACATATTCAATGTTGTGTATAGAGAGATACAGAGACCTGATGTTGAGGCCTTTGGCGCAAACCTCTTCGTACTTAGCGACCATTTGTTCAGCGGAAGGCTTTGGATCTCTGGGGAAGCTAACCACGAACATCCAGTGCTTGAAATCGCAGCCTTCGAACAACGTTACTTTGGGATTGATTTTGTCGTCGTCTCCTCTGTTCGACGATGGAGACGCCGATAGAGTGATCGATGACGACCTAAATGTCCGACACTGAAGTGGAATCAACGACGACGACTGTGGTGTTACAGGAGCTCGGAGAAGATGAACAGATGAGAAGGCTCCAGGGATCTTGTGGAGATGGCGGTGGAGGGAGTAGACGGAGGTTAGGGCTCTCCGGAGCCGGAGTGATCTCAGCGTCATCGGAGACGGTGGTGGTGGACGGTCGGGAGAGAGACCAGGGTTTCTACTCTGATACAATAGGGTTTAGTGGAAAAAAAGATATGCGAAAATATGAACCGTTGGATCTTGGGACATCCGTGATTTTTTGGTGTAAAATACTTGACTAATCCAATTGGGAGAATCAATTCATCTTTTTTAGGTATAAAAAGTACAAAGAAAACCCCGACAGAGAAGAAATGAGGCTAAAAAGGAAAAATATGTAGCTACGAACCAAGCAACCAAAAGACCCAAGTAAAGGAAAAGAAAAAGAAAAAGAGCACAGCAACAGTAACTTCGACAACTTTCAAGCACACGTGTGTGAAGCGTGCATACAAGAACTCTCCAGCGCGATGTATTGCCTTCACTTTCAAAATCGGAATAAACGAGATTTAAGCAAACGCGTACACTTTTAGTTCGACCTTGTGCTTTGCAAGGGTAAGGTTCGTGCAGCAACGATCCACCTTGGTGTGGCAACATTTCACGCGGAGTTTTTGCAGTGATGTGACCTTACGCTTACCGGACCCATCTAGTTATAAAATTTTGAGTTGCACCAATTGCAAATTGAAATGTATTGCTTGTCATTGTTTAAATCAAAAACCAAGCTATTTGAAGACACAAACCCATCCCTAGAAATGGAATTGTTCAAATTTAAATAATGAATTGGAAAATTATTATAACATAACACCAAATCTCCTACTAGTGTAACAACAATGGACTTCACATTCAATACAGCCCCAAATCCAACCTGGTGGCCAACTCCATATCTTCCCTACTGCACAATAGAATTGTAAGCAAAAGCATCATTCCATGTACAGTTTCTTGATATTACTGTTCCTCGGATTTAATTTGCATTTTTCCGATTATTGTTATGAGCATGACTTGGGAATAGCAATTCTTGATTTATGATTCCTGAACTAGAAATTCTAATTCAAGTGTTAACTAAATGTGTTCTCATCCCTGCACATAAAAGCGGAGAACACCGGCAAGATAGGATCTCCAGTTCTCCACTATTTCCTCCCTCCGGGAACCAATCAAAGAAGTTTCATTACCTCCCCTGCAACAATCAAAATTGAATGTATCAACTAATACTGACTAAGCACATCAAATGGAAGAGTCATGGAAGAAATTTTTTGTTTATCTCTACACAAATATCGCCATAGAGATTGACTTGAAACAACCTGGGATTAAATGTCAAGTTTGGAGGTTTCAGCTTTCATCTACACTATAAAATTCAAGCAGAGAGAAATCCTAAAATTATTCTAATAAGGTTCTCTTTGGGGACAAAATTCGAGCATTCATTCCTCAATCTTAGCTTTGTGGTCAAAATATTTCTCTTTTCCACACAACACTAATAAAAGGTTGGTTTCACCATTAAAAGGGTTGAAAAACCAAAATCTATATTAAATTCTCTTATCTCAGATCTGTGAAGCCCAAATTATACAGAGGATTAGTCTTACTATTCAGGTATCAAAGCCCTCTCATCTGTGAGAAATAATTGAATAGGAGATCAGTTAATACTAATAATGTCATTCTAATTATGTTTTTTAGATGACAACCAAAATAAAAATATACTTCAATTAGCCAAAGCTTCAAATTGTTTCATAATCAGAATTCAGAAGGTGTCTTACTTGGTCTGTAAGAGTTTCTCCTCTTCGTCAGTTTTTCCTCTGATCCACCTGTGAGAACATCTGGTGTGTCTGAGATTCATCAGTTTCCGGGCTGTTCGGTCCTTGCCCAGAGTCCACCCCTTGCACTGGGGCATAGTTCCAATTATCTCCACTAAAATCCCTCTGCCCAGAAGGTGCATAACCCCTTTGTGGGTAATCTCCCTGCTCTTGGGGACAATTTCCTAGCTGCAGTTGGTTGTAATTATCCTGATACGAAAGCATTGGATCACTTCCTTCTCTCTGTCCCCTCTTTATCTGGTGTGCACTTGGTTTTTGGCAATAGTTTACCCCACTAAAATCCCTCTGCCCAGAAGGTGCATAACCCCTTTGTGGATGATCTCCTTGCTCTTGGGGACAATTTCCTAGCTCCCGTCGGTTGTAATTATCCTGATACGAAGGCATTGGACCTCTTCCTTCTCTTTGTCCCCTCTTTATATGGTGTGCACTTGAATCTTGGCCATAGTTTAGCCCTTGCATTGGGGCATGATTCCTATTACCTCCACCAAAATAACTCTGCCCATGAGGTGCATAACCTCTTTGTGGGTAATTTCCCTGTTCTTGAGGATAATTAAAATTTCCTGGCTGCCACTGGTTGTAATTACCCTCATACGAATGAGTTGGAATTCTTTCTACTCTTTGTCCAGCACTTCGGCCATAGTTTGCCTCTAGCACTGAGGCATAATTCCTATTACCTCCACTAGAATCCCTCGGCCCAGGAGGCGCATAACCCCTCTGTTCTCTTTGTGGGCAATCTTCCTGCTCTTGGGGATAAGTTCCTGGCTGCCACTGGTTGTAATTACCCTCACACAAATGCATTGGAATTCTTTCTTCTCCTTGTCCTGGTGCACTTCGACCATAGTTTGCCTCTACCACTGGGGCGTAATTCCTATTACCTCCGCTAGAATCCCTCGGCCCAGGAGGCATATAACCCCTTTGTTCTCTTTGTGAGTAATCTATCTGCTCTTGGGAATAATTTGAATTTCTTGGCCGCAGCTGGTTGTAATTACCGTCATACGAAAGCATTGGAACTCTTTCTTCTCTTTGTCCTGGTGCACTTGGTCCTTGGCCATAGTTCGCCTCTAGTACTGGGGCACAATTCCTATCACCTCCATTAAAATCCCTCCACCCAGCAGGCGCATAACCCCATTGTTCTCCTTGTGAGTAATCTCCCTGCTCTTGGGGGTAATTTCCTGTCTGCCACTGGTTGTAATTGTTCTGATACAAAGGCATTGGACCACTTCCTTCTCTTTGTTCAGATGCAATTGTTCCTCGGCCATAGTTCACCTCTAGCACTGGGGCATGATTACCTCCACTAAAATCCGGCTGCCATGAAGGCACATAACCCCGTTGTTCTCCTTTTAAGTAATCTCCCTGCTCTTGGGGGTAATTTCCGGTCTGCCACTGGTTGTAATAGTTCTGATACAAAGGCATCGGACCTTTTCCTTCTCTTTGTTCAGATGCACTTGTTCCTCGGCCATAGTTCGCCTCTAGCACTGGGGCATGATTACCTCTACTAAAATCCGGGTGCCCTGAAGGCACATAACCCCTCTGTTCTCTTTGTGGGTAACCTCCCTGCTCTCGGGGATAATGCCCTGGCTGCTGCTGGTTGTATTTATTCTGATATGAGGGCATCGGACCTCCTCGTCCTCTTTGCATGGGTCTTTGATGATTGTTGGGAGGAGTGCCTTGTCTATCTGACATTAGGCCTCCCTCTCGATCATTGCGGCGAGGATTTTTATCCCGATCATTGCGGCGAGGAGGTTTGCTCTCATGTTGAACTGGTGTTGATCTTATGACTTGTCCATTAGCGTCTTTGTCACCTGATGGTTATGGCATAAAAAAATCTTAGCCCGACAATGAACAGGGACGTATGGAAGGATTAACTCGTTATACCGACAGCAAAGGCTGCAACTTCAAGTTCTAGACTAAACAAATATAATAGCTTGAAACAACTTTAAAACACACAAAGGTAGAAACCTTTGCTTACAACTCCTCGCATAGGTCTTTGACGATTGGAGGGAGAATTCCCTAGTCTATCCGACATTGGGCCTCCCTCTCGGTCATTGTGGCGAGGACTTTTATCCCGATCATTGAACCTTGGGTGTTTGCTCTTATGTTGAACTGGTGTTGATCTTACGACTTGTCCATTAACATTTTTGTCACCTGATGGTTACGGCATAAAAACATCCTAGCCCGACAATGAACAGCCGCATATGGAAGGACTAACTCATTATAATGACAGCAAAGGCTTCAAATTCAATTTCTATACTAAGGAAACATAATTGCTTGAAACAACTTTTAAACACACAAAAGTACAGACCTTTGCTTCTCCCTCCTCGCATAGGTCTTTGATGATTGGAGGGGGGATTCTCTTGTCCATCCGACATTGGGCCTCCCTCTCGGTCATTGTGGCGAAGACTTTTATTCCGATCATTGGACCTTTGAGGTTCGCTCTCATGAGTTGATCTTATGACTTGTCCATTAACGTATTTGTCACCTGAAGTTTACAGCATGAAAAAAAAAAAATCTAAGCCCGACAATACAAGCTGTAGACTAAGTAAACCCAATTGCTTGAATCCACCTAAGAACACACAAAGTACATGAAGGAAAATCCGACCTCCATACTCCTTGGTCTCTGGATAAAGATACGAATCAGCCAATACAAAGGCAACTTCAGGTATATCTGATCAATCAAGAATTCGGGAAGTTAATGTCAGTAACAAATATCACTTAAACATCTGAATCAAATCCTACAATGACTTACCGTTAAATTTTTCTGCTTCCTCTTTAGACATAACAGCTTGAAACCCTTCAAAACTGGTGGTGCTACAAGCATAAATTTTTGTTTTCGCCTCTTCAATACTGCACCCAGCAAAATTTGGCTGAGCAAGACCGAGTAACATTTAATACAGTATCTTCAATAATTCACACCCTGTTTTAGTATTGAACCTACATTACAATTCAAACTGTCTGTACATTGGCAATTGCACACAGATAAATCATATAAGCAACATTTCTAATCCTCCATTAACCCCAAAATTATGTAAACATGAAACATAAATAAATTCAATATTTTTCCATTTCTACCGTTAAAACCTCAGCAACCAAACACAAAAATGACACCTGAATTAAAGAAAGAGACCTGATATTAAGCCCTTTGGCGCAAATCTCTTCGAATTTAGCGACCATCTCTTCAGGTGTGGGTTTTGCATCTTTCGGGAAGTTAATCACAAACAGCCAGTGGTTGTAATCGCAGCCCTGGAACGACGTATCTTGGGGGTTGGTTTCAGCGTCATCAATGTCCGAAGAATTGGACTCCGTTATCGCGATCGGCGAAGAGCAAAATGTCCGAGATGGAAACAACAGCAGGAGCGAAGACGACTGTGGTCTTGCGGGAGCTGATGCAAAAATGGTGGTTCGAAGACGGTGAGCAGATGAGGAAGCCGAAGTAGACGCATAGAGAGAGCACCGGAGGGAGGAGAGTGACGTCAGGGCTCGCCGGAGCCGGAGCGAGCTCAGGGCCATCGTGACGGTGGTGGTCGAATCCGGTTGGAGATAGATCAGGGTTTTATTGGGTATGATAAGGGTTTAATGAAAAGGAACGAAAAGCAATGTAATGGGCCGTCTGATCTCGGCCCGTCATATGGCCCATGACTAGGCCCATGGTTTCTATGTTCAAGGTTTTAGGCTAAGAGGCCCAATAACCAACACGAACCATAAATAGATGGAAATTATTTCATTTTGGTTCCCGAACTATAAATTTGTTCTGAATTAGTGCCAAATTCTATTTTTATTTCAAATTTCTTCCTAAATTATTCATAATATTTCAATTTGTTCCCAAAATGTGTTATTTTGTTTTGAATCAGTTCAATTTGTACCATAGGTTGACGTTACAAAAACAAAAACAAAAAAAACTTTTTGTTTATGTGGCGACCATACGATGTTTGAATTAGCTAAATTTATCAATGAGATCGATTTAGAACAATATTATGTATTATAGGATGTAATTCCCACATCATTTTTGCTCAAACTGATCTCACAATTACACATTTTTGTTTAAAATTGATTTCATGAGTTGGTTAATTTAAGTGTTGTGTGGTCATTGAGGAATAAAAAGAAATAGGAAGACTACAAATTTGGAGTTAAAAATTTTCAGAAACATTTGAAGCATGAGGTGTTCTCGATGTTGGAGCTCAATGAGCATAGTGGGATCGGCTACTCGGATCTCCTTATAGTATCAATGCATCGCTAAGATCCGTTCTTTAGAGAAACTAGTTTTAGGTTTGTGTCCCTTAGCCGGTTGAGGTTATCTTGAGTTCTTGTTTAGGAGTCGAACACTTTTATGGCTATGTCTTAATTATTTTGTCACTTGTGTGCCACTCTGATAATCTGAATTTCTCCAATTTCGTCGATTCACGGTATCTACTTTTATCTCTTTTGAAAAAAAAGTCGACCATTAAACTGTGTAAAGATTTTAAGGTAGATAAACTTACTATTTGTCTCTTGTACTCTAAACATCTCTTGATTATTATTATTATAAACTTGTAATGCATAGTCAAGAAACCAAAAATGGAACATTTCCCTAAATAGATTATAGCTCGCAATCTGGAAATGAGCGTTCACAAAAACGGCGCGCAAGAACTAGTGAGTCTGTTTCTTTTCTTTTCTGGAACTGAAATGAGCTCATTTTTCATTAACAAAACTATTCATTTAGATCTTCAAAGTAGTTGTACATTTCCAGAGAGATTGCTGTTTGCATTGGCATGTGGGTTGGTTCGGATTTGGTGAGAGAAAAGAGACAATTTGCAGAGATTCCAATGCAATCGAAGATGGGTTTGTTATATAAAATCGCAACCACTATCCATAAACAAACAACACAGCCCCATTCCCATGTTCTCTCCATTATAAAATTCCCTGATTAAGACAGTGTCACCCCAGTTCCCCATTTCCAGGATCTTTCACTCTCACTCACTTTTCTCCCACACTTTCCCGGGAAAGTTGCGTCCTTTTTATCTTTTTCTCGAGAAAGTTTCATGTGGGTTTGACATTGTGGGAGTGAGAAGATGGAGGATGTGATTCAGGAAGGGAGGTCTCTGGCCGAGACTCCTACCTACTCTGTTGCTTCAGTGGTTACAGTCATGGTTTTCGTTTGCTTCATCGTGGAGCGATCCATCTACAGATTTGGAAAGGTAAGCCATTTTAGCAGGAAGTGAGGTAGTTTCTGTAAAAATGGGATTTTTTATTATCAGCAAGTGTAAAAACATCGAGGCTCGAAACTGATAGCCGAGGGATCAAGTAAAATCAACCGCTTGTCTTACGAGCGTTTTTGTAAAAATGGGATTTTGGCTCTTTCTTGAGTGAGGCAAGTTGGTAGAAAGTAGGATATTAGTATATCACTCTTCACTAGTTTGCTGTTTGGTTGCTGAGAAAATAAGGAGATTTGTGTATGGAATATTATTATGCTTCTCAATATTGGGTCCCACTTGTGGTGGGTGTTTAAATTGTAGTGATTGGATACTGAGAAAATCCAAGAAAATGGATGAAACTGTGTTTTATGCTAACATTTATAGTGTGTGTGAGTGTGGCCCACAAATTGGAGTCTTGGATGTTTGTTGATTGGGATTTGGGACTTAACAATTGGGCATTCTCTCCATCTGATTTCTGTTTGTTGTTTGTGTACAGTGGTTGAAGAGGACTAGGAGGAAGGCTCTGTCTGCTTCTTTGGAAAAGATGAAAGAAGGTAAGCCAGCATTTCATATTTGTTTGTTGATTTTAGAGCAATGTAGTGTGAGTATATAGTGAGGAATGAATCACCTTTAGAGTGGTATTTGAACATTCTCAGGATGTTTGCTCATATGGGATTTGGGATTTGATAATTGTGATTTTGCTTCTTCTTTTTTGCTCATGGCAGAGCTGATGCTACTTGGGCTGATATCATTGTTATTGGCGCAATGCGCAAGGTGGATTTCTGAGATTTGCGTGAACTCGTCTCTTTTCACCAGTAAATTTTATATTTGTTCTGAGGAAGATTATGGTATCATTGAGAATATTATGTTGGAAAGCGCCTTCTCATTAAGTAATGAGACTAATATTCCTCCTAAAGGAATAAATTCTGTAGCACCTCATCAGTGCGGTGAGGTACATCACCCAATATTCCAAGTGTAATTGAGCATTCAAGTGTTAGAGGATAAAATTTAGTCTAACAAATCCTAATGGTTGATTGCAGGGTCGCGAGCCTTTTGTATCACGTGAGGGTCTTGAGCAGCTCCACCGATTTTTATTTGTTCTCGGTATAACTCATGTTCTATATAGTTGTTTGGCAGTTGGTCTGGCTATGAGCAAGGTGCAGTCTTGATATCCCTGCCTCCAACTTCAGGTTTTCATTTATAGCTTCTTTGTATTATTTAGCATGTACATAAATGTATACAAAGATACAAACCCATCCTTATAAATGGGATTTGTTTAAATGGAATGGAATTTTTTTATATACATTAGTATGAAAAATAAAAGTAATCTCCAAAACTACTATGAATTTTGAAACCTCAACATAGCCTTATCCAACCTGGTTGGCAGCTACATACCTTCTCCTATATCAGTTTGGAGTCTCACGGGTTTCTGAATGTATGTCTTTGTAGATTTACAGTTGGAGAAAATGGGAAAACCAGGCCACCCTAACAGGTATAGTAGGTGACGGTAATTTGCAAGGTACTCTATAAACAGAAACAAAATGAATCGCTGTTTGATTCCAAGGTTTCTGTTTCACTTGAATTTATGACAACTTTTCACTTGAATTTATTAACTTTTCCTCAAAGAACAAGTATATCTTTGTGATATACTCTTACAGTTTCGTATGATTTGTGTAACCATTAGAAAATTCTGTCTACAAAACAACCATTGTATTTCTTACACTCCAAGTTCTATTTGGAGTGTGCAGTGTAAACAATACCTATTCATAATGTATTTATGTAGTTTATTTTAGTAATCAAACCTGTTTTCAATATTATTGGAATTTTGCTAACATCTGCTCTGTTTTATAGCAAAGATAAACAAGGTGATGAGGCGACAGACTACCTTTGTGTTCCATCACACTGATCATCCCTGGAGCAGAAGTCGAATTCTGATTTGGATGGTGAGCTTCCATCCTCTCTATGTATTCCATATTCGGATTTTGGATGATCATGCCATGTTTACTCTACCATCCCATCTTGTCATTACCATTTTCATGATAGATTGGTGTATTATTCAATTGAATGGATAAAGAAAGAACAAAAGAGTTTTGAGAATCCTCACAAAAAACTATCACAGCCAACTTGGTTATATGAAATAGTTAATAATATTGACCAAAAGTTTTTCATTTATTTGCCCAACCTAACTTTGTTTCTGAGGAGGTAGCTGACATATGAAGAACAATGTGCAACTCATCTTTTCTGATGCTATAAGAGTGAATCTAAACATATACTTAAGTGGCTTACTATTTTTTTTTATTACCCTTGCCTTTTACCTTTTAAATTTTGTTTAATTTGTGAATAGACTTATTTGATGTTCCAGAGTTTATGAGGTGAATTTTAATCTGATGATGCAGCTTTGCTTTCTACGACAATTTAGGAGCTCCATACGGAAATCAGATTACTTGGCACTGCGTTTGGGTTTCATCACTGTGGGTATATCTAACTTTTGTTTGGGGCTTAGTTTGTTGTGTACTCGGTTTTCTTGACGAGTTCTTTCCATTGGCCACAAAATATTTGTTACTGTCTTCTCTTTGGTTTATATGTCGCTCCTGTGTAGTTATCTATAATACATTCTTATTATCAATGTTATGACATGCACTACATGAATAAAAAATTGATAAAATTAATGTAAAACAATAAGTGACATTGGTCGCTCCTGTAGTACTCCGATGTCATTGATGCTTTTGTAGTAATATCTTGAAGCAACCATGCATTTCTATGCTTAGTAAGTCTAACATGTCGTCTCAGTTTTTCTATGCATACGTATAGGCTATAGAGTCGACTGGACATGAAACAATGTTGAAGTTTATTGGTCATTGAACAATGATCTTTCTAATTTTTAATGTCCTGTTTCTGTTGTATATTTGTTAATTTTATAATGTTCTATGATTTCCAGAAGCACAAACTGCCACTTTCTTATAATTTTCATAACTATATGGTCCGAAGCATGGAAGACGAATTTCATGGAATTTTGGGTATTAGGTATGCACTCATATTACTTTTGTGTGATTCTCTTTATTATGAGGATAAATCATGTCAACTCATTAGAGTTATCTTCTGTTTTGCAGCTGGCCACTTTGGGGGTATGCCATAGTGTGCATCTTCGTAAATATTCATGGTAGCTTTTCATCTTCAAATGAAATGAAGTCATTTAATTGTTTCGATACACTATTCTTTCAACTTTTGAGCTTTCTAATTGTTTCAGGTTTGAATATTTACTTCTGGCTTTCTTTCATCCCTGCCATTGTAAGTGCACCAATTCTCCTTCTCGTTGTATCAGAATCAAACTAATTTATCTATTTAATTGTTTTTTTTTTTTTTTTTGCAATTGGTTTCATGTAAAGCTGATCATGTTGGTTGGGAAAAAAT
>JAYMTK010002725.1:0-13335 GCA_036897405.1 Pelargonium myrrhifolium | reverse complement strand
GTTGATATGTGTGTTTTTCGTAAGTATTGCATGTATTGACTCGAAATTTGCTGAGTTGAAGACAATCTTAAAAGCGATAGAATTATGTGGCTCATGGGGAGATGGCAGAAATGATAAATTGGCAGTGGAAAGTGATTCAAAGGTGGTGGTAACGTAATGACTTGGGTATGCAAATCTTCACAAATTCCATGGAAGTACTAGGAGTGTTTTAAGAAGATTGAAGAATTAAGAATGAAAAATGGTGGTTTGCTGGTGGTCTGGACTCTGAGGGAAGCTAATTCCATAGCTGATCTTCTGACAAAAAATGTTGTCTTTAGACCTCACCCTTTAGTTTCGTTGTTCTATATCTTAGGAAGGTTTAAGGTCCAAGTCTCTTAAAGTAGAATGTTCAAAATAGGCTAAAATAGATGCTTTTGCAGGGTGGTTTTGGGTCTGTTATGTTCCAGGGTCCTAAGCATTCTTTGCTCTCGGCCCCTGTTTCATTGAATAAAAATAAAAAGTGAAGTTTATGAAGATTTTTTTTTTTTTTTTGTTAGATATCTATACATTGAGCATAAGGAAAGGAACTTTTTTACTGGAGTCACTATTACACAAACTCAATTTAAGATTATCTTTGTGAGGAATATGAATAGAAGTACAGAAATCAGTGAGTCTACATACTTTGTCAGTCAGCAGCAAAATTTCGTCATCCTTTGGGTGAAAGTATATCTTGCCGTCCCGACAAAGGCCACAAACAACAGCCTGAAAGGAAAACGGAAAACCATTAGAAAAATACTTAACATTAGCAGTGACCTCATTCAAGTTCACTAGAATCGAATTTCATTTTGCAGATTGTCATACCTCTTGAAACCCACGTCTTACTAGCCTATACTTCATTCCTGCTAGGTTAGGAAAACTGCAAAGGTTGAACACATTTTCTGCATTCAATGACCGTTATCCAATAAGTGATTAAATACAAATCATAAGATAGGGAGATGGAAGAAAATCAATATAAAAAAATATCTTTACAGGTAAATAACAGAATTTTTAGAACTGGTGCAACTTTGTTAGGTTCAAGTTCAACTATATGGCCGAACCGTAACTGAATCATTCAAACTAGAACAAATAACATAATGGAGCAAAACCATCACCTAAATTTGAAATCAACCAGATGTAACTGGGTTGAGAAATTTAAGTCACTGACAGTGAGCATTGATATTGGTTCTGGTGTAGGATAGGCCCAAAAAAAACCAATGAAAAGAAAAGTGAGGGAGACATGTCCAACAGATTAAAAGTTTATTCAAATTTTTAACTTAACGTTCTGAATAAAAACTTTAAAACCTGAAACTATCAAGAATTAAAGTGACATAATTTTTTTTTTTTTTTTTTTACATTGTTAAAGCATCCCACATTGAAAACATGTTAAGTTTGAAACCATTTGATATACTAGTTGGGTCATCCACCTAATAGCTTAATATTTTGGGTAGAAGTAAAGTTTGACATGCTATTAGAGTTGGTTTGGTAGTGACCCATTTTAAAGTATCTCACATTGAAAGAATGTGGAGTGTTGTCTTGATTGCACGCACGCGGTGAGGGGGAGAGTAAAAGTATCCCACATTGAAAGAAAGAGGAGTTTCAGACCACTTCATATCCTAGTTGAACCCTCCACCCAATATGTTAAGATTTTAGGTTGGAATAAAGTTTTAACATACATAAAACTTTTTCATGTTTTCATTGGGGTTTTTTTTTTCAGATTAATACTGGTAACCAAAATACTTATGAAGAAGTGAAGAACTTATACAGTACTTCGATAATTGAGCAAGTGTCTGTAGATCTTTATGAGTCCATTTTGCCGAGAGCATTGAACAAATAATTTCGAGGCAACGTTTTCAACTGGCTCTACTTTCAGTCCTGAAATGGACTTTAAGAGTTCACATGTATTGGAATTTGAAACCTGCATTCAAGAAAAAGAACAATAATTTAAAACCTTCTCAGAGGATTTGATAAAGAACTGTCTATATACATTAGTAACATAACACACCTCAACAATGGTGGGGACAGATTCCATCTTCGGAATTGGCTGGAGGGCTAGTACAGACAAAAATGCATCGGTGTCAACTTCATACCTAATCAATCAAGAACCTAAAATCAATAAACTTTAGCAAAGTGAATTTTTAGAATTTGGCTCCAGTGAATTGTTCTACTGTTTAAGAAGACCGAGGCTGTTAAAAGCCGCAGAAACAGATGATAATATTGGGGCCTATACAATTGGTGCTTCCGTGCATTATAAAAAAGACCAATTGTGTGAATCTTCACTATTAGCACAAACAGCCACTTCAGTCTTTCCCTCGATTCTGTAGTCCCATCAATCTGACATTCTGACACAAGTAACCAATCACGTCCAATAGTTGTTTCTTAGTGTGGCCAAATTAACTACAGGTAATGATAAGTTTACTCCATTATGGAAGAATCATCAACACCATATATCATTATTCAGAATAGCTAGTAACACTTGCTCTTTTATGATCCATAAATCAAGGTAGTCTGTTTCATCTCAATACATCTTGAACAAAAGCCATGCATAACAGGAGTCACAAAATGACAATTCCGATAGCACCCATCACTATACAATCTTGTCATTAAATAGAAAGAAACTTGAATAAATCTGTAACTACACAATGATTTCCACAAGTTGAACCCAAGCCATTTTCAGCTAAAAATTAGAAAAATAAAATAAAGAAGAACCTTTAACTGTTTAAAGTTGATCAAATTCTTACCGATCTCCCTTTGTAGGCAATATTATTATGGCGCGTGCCTTATTGGCTGCAGCTCTTTCAAATGATTTTGTTAAGGTAAGGCAGCAGCTGCACAAGTAGAACCTCATGATGTAAAAACAAAAACTAACAAATTCACTCCAGTTGAAATTCATATATCTTATTTAATAAAATCATAAAACAGATAATCAGTAAGACAAAGTTTGTCACCACTTGATTGGGCCCTCCACGTATAAGTTTAAGATTTTGGATTGGAGTAAAGTTTAACATTCCAATAGTAATCCAAATTTCTACTATATCTAGAAACTATATCATTATAACCATTATGACAACTTCACACAATATTGTCAAATTTATCAAGGCCTTCTATTCATGTACAGAACCCAATTTTATTGAACATAGTCTTCTACTTGTGACAAAATGTATCACTTCATTCCAATAAAAAATTTGAGAGTAAATAGAACCTGAGAAACAATTGAATCCCTCAACACTTATACCTCTTTGTAAGGACATCAATATGGTTAAAATCCCTGGCAATATTGTCAGCTAACTTATCCATCTGCTTCCTTGGAAGATCAGACATAAGGAGGATCCGCTGCTTCCTGAGGGGAGAGAGAGAGAGAGACTGATAATTTGAACACAAAATAGAGACAATTTATTCCCGCCTTACAAGAATCATTTACCTGGCTGTAGCAGTACCCAAGCGGACAGCGAACTCATGATACTTATTCAGTTGCTTAAGTATGAAGTTTAGATGACTGTTCACTCCACAAATAATTATATGATCAGTCTCAAGAACTTGCATTTGTGCTCCTTCTCTGAGCTTTTGCATATTATTCTGTCAAACAATGGTCATGAGAATGCCATTTGTAAGTGATTGAACAGAAAATTGTTTCTTGATTCAAGAGCTTACCCTGAATTGTTCGGTCATTGTGCTCAGCAGGCGAGAGTAAAATAAAATACCCCATATGGCAAGAACAAAGCCAATAACACGTTCAACACGTGTTCTTTGCTGTGGGACATGTAAGATGTTATTAGCTGTAAAATATACATGCACTATATTTTTATAATTATATTGTGTGAACCAAATTATCAAATTTTCAAAAATGAGCAACACACCCTTAAATGTGTAGATGATGAACACAGGCATGCCCAAGCCTCCCATAAGCAGTCCTCCAGTGATTGTGTATCACCCCTGTTTTGCCCAAATAGGACATGGCCAAATTAGCAAATGCACAAAAAGCACTGCATAAAATAAGGCTCGATTAAGGCAAGACCTAATTACTAAATGACCACTATTTTATGATCTACTTACTGATATTTGTGGATTGACAGGAAAGACACAAAAAGGAACTTTCAGAATAATTTGGAAAAATAATAGGTTGCTCCCTGTTTTGTTTCAAAGTAGTACCCCGTGTTTATAAAACTAGCACATGACCACTCTTTGTTTCAGGTAACAGTACTAAATGTTACAGAAAGAGTCTCTGTTAAATCTTCTTTGTTATATGAGCATGTGCTACTCACATGTAACACTACATCAACCCAGATGCCCCTAAAAATGGAAACAGCTCAAATTATGATACAATCAAATCAATCAAAGGACCTTAATTTCATGTTTTTTTTACCAACTGATTTTCTCAAAAGTATAACAATCACTCATGTAAGAACCAGGTGGTGACAATCAATCACATTGTCTTCATATCTCCAAATTGTCCCAAAGATCTCAGAATGAAACCAAGAAAATAAATTGCCATTATTATTGTTGTTGTTGACATCTCAGAATAAAACAAAGAGAATAAATTGTCATTATTATTGTTTTTGAGGATATCTCAGAATAAAACCAAGAGAATATATCATCTCAATTCAAACATAAGGAAATAGTACAAAGTAACCCTCTAAGTTAGAGAAGTACCAAAATTTATTCAATAGAAAAAGTAGATCATAGGTTACCTGAACTTGAAGAACAAGAAACCACCAATGACAACAAATGAGAAGCATGCTGCAAGGAGAACAATAAAGAACCTACAAAAAAAATCCATCAAAAATTATTAAGCCCATAAGAAAAGTATGATTGTATTACAATTCAACGCTGGCAGACCAAATCAGCTAGTGGAAAACATCTATAAATTTAATGAGTGCTGAGCATACTTTACCAAAAGTAATCACATAGAAGATACTGAGTCATTGACATATGATTTTATTGTTCTTGACAATTGTAGAGGCCATGGAACATTAAAAGAATAGGTTATACCAGTCTTCTGGAGCTTTTGATGAAACTCTCTACTTCAAATCCAGAAGGCCTAGGTATTGGTACTAAGAGAAAGGTGTTTCACCTAAAAACATCTTAATACCATAAGATAGAATAGCTTTCTTCCTCTTTGGGTATAACTCCAGGAAGTCCATCTTAGCACTCAAGTTCTATGGCATAATATAACTCAATATTAAAAACATAAACTACATTCCTCTTCTGGAGCTTTCAGATGAGAATCCTTAGAGTTCAAATAATCAAATGCAGAAGGCGGCCTAGGTATTGGTAGTAAGATCAAGTTGCTCCAACAGAAAACATCTTGATACAATGTGCCATTCTGATAGAATAGCTTACTCCATATTTGGGTATAACTGAAAGATACCCATCACGGCATTGAAATCCTACGGCATAATTATAACCTAATGTTATCATCTCCTCTGGCTGCCACGTTCTTCTACCGATATCAATAGGGGTACGACCGTACATGAACAATGAATTCGGTACAAACTGCAAACCATGATCTATTACTGTACTTCAATGTTAATCTCACCTCAGAAGAAAGAAAAATTGGACCTTTTCAGCCTAATAGATACAATTAAGTGTATGCAGTCATATCTGTACTTAAGAAAGCAACATAAATCATTTCCCCTCAACTATATACATGTCATCTTAATGAGATTATGCCAAACTTACAAACATAAATGATAAAACTCAACACCAATTTTGTATTTGTGTGTGAATTAAAAATGAAAAATACTGCCACAAACTCTGCTCAACAGCTGAAACATTTGCTGGTGAATTTCTCGATAAACAATAATATACATACAAGAATGAAGATGAAACGGATTTATAATTATCACTTACGTGGCAACATTTCTCTCGAGCTGCATGTTAAATAAGTAGAGTAGCCGTGCAAAACTCCATCTAACATCTTGAATTGAAGGAAAGGACACATCCAACCGAAGAGGGGTTGGTTTATTCAAGGAATTTGACATGCAAGCAAAAGGTAAGCCTGCCATCCCAGATGTCAAATCCACATGGGGATAAAAGTCTTTGACCATTTTTATCAAGAAACTAACAAAGTCCAACTGTGTAAATCTGACTAGGATATATGATGAAATAGATTGCATCAAAACTTTTGATGGACCCTGCACATATAAAGAAATTGCATAAACATATTTATTACAAAGTGACTACCGAAAACTATGCAAGGATACAAGTTAAAATTTACATGTGACAATAATCCTAGAGTAAAATACACAATATAGAACTGGTAAATTCATCACATACACCAGATGAACACATAGGTTATGAGGGAACACACAAGTAACTCAACCAAGTGTAATATAATGTTAACCAATATATCCTAAACAATCAAGAAAATAACACATTAAGGACCAGAAAAGGAAGATGTGGTAACAAACTGGCCAACAAAATAGTTTTAACAATCAATTTATAATGAAACGGTGAGTAGGTCCACATTATAGTAGAATGTTCAGAAGATTTGTAATCTAATAAATTACAATAATTGTTTCAAGAAAATGGATAGATAGGATCTTAGACAGAAAATGGGGAAGCTGACATAAAATGAACTGGCTCTGATATGCTTTTTTTTTTTTTTTTCCCTCTCTTTAACTAAGCTTTGTTATATATTACATTTTACAAGTACAGTTCAAAGTGAACTTTTATCCCTGATCTTTCATTAAGTTCAATGCTAAGAGCAGCAGGCCCATTATATATAGTAAACGACATTTGTACTTAACTTGGATTGTTCAGTTTGTAATAAAAAAATATATTAATGTCAATTAGGCCAATGTCCAGCCAGTGTGGCATTCCTTTCTTGCCTTTCTGCGCACATATTTGTCAAATGCAAAGCTTCGACATATCATCAACTTAACTCTTTTTGTCTAATCAAAGCTAAACAGGTGCCCTAGAGGGGAGGGGGAGGGGGAGGGGGAGGGCAGAAGTACTGTTCCTTCGAAGCTAATTTCACTTGTATGTAAACAATGAGATCATGGAAGTGCTTTTAGATAGCTCAAAGTCTAGTTGTTGAAAAGTACATAGAAAGTTGAACATCAATATGGTTCCCCTATAGTCACCAGAAGAACCAACAGATGTTATGGTACCAAAAAACAACCAACCAAAGGTGATGCAATCGTGGAAGTACAATGATAACAAATCCTTCTATGCAGGATGAAAAATCGATCGTGAAGCTCAGTCCTGATCTCAACCATACAGTTACCACTGTTTGATATTTACTAAATGTAAAAAGAAAATTCATCTTCAAATGTTAATTATTTCTGACAAGATGCATGACATATATCAACTGGGTACTGTTGGTTATATCAAAATTCTGTTCTATATCAAGGGTAATTTTTTACAAGACTATCTTCAGATTTCTAACTATCTAGTTATTCACATGATGCATGTTTTATAATTGGATGTCAAAGGTATATAAAATAAAATATATTATGATGCAATATATGTTCTATGGTTCGAATTAATAATAAAAATGAAAGAAATATGTATGAGAAAGTACATCGTACACTTGAAGCAAAATCAATCATGAATCTCGGTCCTAGTACGAGGGAGGGAGATCAGTACCTTTAATAAGTACAAAAGTACATAGCAGTTATTTCATCCTAGACTCTTGAATTTTGTACTAACCTGAAAGCATTCGTTCTTATCCATCCTAAGGAAATTGACATTCCAATCATCTGAAAGACCCGTAGAGAACTTAGAATCAAACATATCCCTCTTCCTTTGACAATTAGCCTCCTGTTTCCCTGGGGAAGAGTTATCACAATTCATTTATCATCTGAGGAAATGAAAGAACATAAAAAATTCAAATTAGGCCCCAAAAATAACGAGAGTCGGTTGACCTATATATACAAACATACACATCACATGAAACTCATCAACCAGCATGAACCACATTCTTTTAATGAAGAAATATATCTACAAACTTACTCCTCCCTCAAATGTATATCTGATGACCAAAACAGTCACAGAACTGAAGTAGAGGGAGCCTTCAAGAAGTACAACAACAACGACAACAAAAAATCTAAATTTTGAGTAAATAATAATAATGCATTCCATTTAAATGATGACACCAATCAAAATGACCATCAGCTATCACTGATGATACTTTTGGTCCACTTGCAGACAACAAGGATCCTGACCATCTAACAGAGACAGAGAAGGCTATTCATGTTCTATCCCACACCATAGTTTTCTTTAAATTATTACTTTCGGGATATCAGCTGAGAAGTTGAATTCAGTTAAATTTGCATTAGCTAGCAATGAACTTATATCAAACAATTGAGACAAAGGTGGTCCAATGTCTCTTTCCCTATGTGTCTATCAAGAGTTTTTCAGACCACATATCGACAAGAAGCTCTAAAGTTTACAGCATATTATGTTGGAGATAGCAAGCTCTCAGTTGTTAAACAAAAATTGCATAGATGCTGAAGATAAATATTCATGCTGCCCTTCTTTTCTTTCCCCTATTGTATTAAACTGCTTATAACTTACCCCCATTTTGTATTAGAAAGGTTGGTGCACGTAAAGCTGAAGACTTGATCCATCCAATATGGCATGGTAATGATTTCCTGAAAAGTATCTACAATGAAGTCAGACAAATGCATGTAACATACAAAACTAAGCCAACTTTTCTAGACTTGTGACAACCACCCCTCAAAACTTGAATCACAGAGCTAAAAGGTAATCCTATATAATGATACAGTGTGATAATCATGCATTCCTACTCGTTAGTTGCTATGACTGATCATCAATTATCGATATTCTATGAGGAAGAAGAGAAGAAGAGGCATCAATCTGAAGTTTTCTAACAGATAATATCATGTGTAGGACATCCTGAATAAGTTAATTCTCCTCACACTATACAGACCCTCCAACAGTAACCCAAACATGATATCAGGAATATTAAAGAAACAACATAAGAAATTAAACATTTTAAGAAGACACTAGTCTTGATCAAGCACAAATTTGAACCAAGTAACCCAGGTTCTCAGCCAAAACTTGAGGGGTCTTCAATGGCAAAGTAGGTCAACAGTTTTATAACTGCTCCTGAGGTTTTCATTGGAAAACAGTCGTGCAATTTACTGAGGGAAGGATAATAACTTCAGTTGCCATTTTAACTTGATATGAATTGCTGGCCCGTTTTCTGCTAGCTTAAGCTTTATTGTCAAACAATTGTATTCTGACAATTTCCTAGCTTCTTTTTTGTTTGTTGAATCCCACACAACATTTTTCCATAAGAACATAGACTACAACAGGGTTCACACGTTTCATATGCTGGAACTCTATTAAGATCTAGAAGAAGTAGAAGAAATACCTACTACTTTAGGAATCAAAACAGAACATAGGTGAAGAGAAGAAATAAAATTATCCCAGTTCAGCTTTCCCCCTACAATGCAAATTTAATTTAATAAACATCAGAATCCAGTATTTTAAGATGCAAGGAAAAAAAAATCTCAGCCAAACTTATAAGTGGCAGAGACTTTTGTGTCTTGATTGAGTTTCAGTCACTAATAACTTGTGTGAGACTTTTTGCACTCTTAAGATACTATACAATTACTACATGCTTTATTCAATCTCCTGCAAAAAAATCATAAATCTCTAGACAGACATGAGTGTCCTTTTACGTCACTTGCTTTCCCAGCCCTTTTCAACCTTTATTTTTTTCTATCCCGAATTAGATGCTCACACTCACACACACACAGAGATGGTTGCGATTACAGTAGTTATGAGATACACTGACACCTTAAAACTCCTATACAATGTCAACTTATAGGTGAAACAAGGCCAGAGCAACCCAATTTGGTGAACAATTTTGCAGAAAATTCCAAAAACAGCAAATGATGAAGCAGAAAAACAGTGCGATCCTTGATGCGCGCACACAAGTAAGAGTGTGATGAAAGAGCGAAATGACAGAATGGAGTAATTAGAGTGAGTTAAAGGGGAAGAGTTTACCGTTTAGAAGGAAAAGAAGAAGAAGAGAGCCTCGGAATCGGCGGAGGCGAAATCCATGGATGGGCGGAGCTGTGCCACTGCTGACTGAGAAGCATTTTTTTTTGCTTTCGAAAATGGAGATGATGATGGTGTTGATGTGAGAAGAAAGTAATGGGATTGTGAATGATGAGGAACAGTTGAAATCTGGTTTTTTTATTGGGGGAAGTTAGGGGACAGTGACAGAGGTGCTCGTGCTCTATTGCTCTGCTCTCTCTCTCTCGTTCTCTGTATCAGATCAATGAAAGTGCTCCGCTGAAAACGTTCCCATTAAAATATTGTTTTGTAGATCACCGCATTTAATAATGTATCCACAACCGGACAAAATTTGTGATTCGCATTTACAATATTTTGGGTAGTTTGGATCGTCAATTAAAGATTTTAAATAATAATTCTACTAGGCGTTGTTCAGGTCTCGACCGGTTTTTTTAATTTAGTTAACTGATATTTATTTTTGCATTATACTTATTTTATGCACTAATTAAATCTCTATATTCAGATTATGCTAACTAAAATTTTGTGTTATGAATAAAAATTCATATATTATACCATCATTTTTAAAAATATATATTCAAAAAATTATATTGTATATATTTTGCACTCACTAATTTAATTCCACAATTATGATTCATATATGCAATTACTTTATTTGTAATAAGGGATTAATTATTTTTATTTATAAAATATATTGCATTGGTTAGTCTTAAACAAATTAATTAGAAACAATATGGCTTTGTTACGTAATAATGAAAATTATAAATTGCCAATCAAATTTTAAATCAATTATAGAATTATAAATTAATATTTAAATGTCTTTATTCATATTTGTCTTTCAAAAAAAATGTCTTTATTCATATTTCAATTATGACATCATGAATTAAACTGAATAATAGCAATATAACGTGGTGTATCATAAATTTTGACTGTCATAAATACTGAAGATTGGATTAGAATATTTCATTTTATCAATATATATTTTTATTACCAAAACTTGGATAACAAATTTATCTCGTTAAATGTGGTAACTTATATAAAGATAACTATGCATATCATATTGTAAAATCATCTAGAATCACAATAATATATCATGAATTAATGACACATTAAAATAACTTATTAGTATACTTTTTTTTTTTTTAAAAAAGAAACTTAAAATTATCATCGTTATTGTTGAAAATTTAAGATCTATATTATTTATTTGTTAAACGATGAAGTTTATTATAATTTATCTACTTAAAACTCCAATAAGATAATCTTCATAATATAAGGAAAAAAGAAGTTAATAAGGATGTAGGATAAGTGATCAGTATCAATTTATTAATATCAGCAACAACGCAAAATATAAATTTAGTTTAAATAAAACATACTATTATAATACAAACATACTATTATAATACAAACATACTATGTAAACCTGCACCATCCACCGACCAAAAAAAAAAACTCTAAGGAATTGACCATTTTCCTCCACCAAAATAAATTTAAAAAAAAAACAAATCCCTAAAAAATAGTTTAGAACGAATTACATGAGATAAACCACCATTTCATGACCTCGCTCATTGTACTCGTTGAAACAGTTGTTCTCCAATTCATCAAGCTAAAACCCATTAAACTGATGCTTCTAATATCTGAGTCTACTGGCTCCACATCTTGAAGAAAAAGAATATGAGTTACAAATTTTGATCGGATTCATATTAAACATGATCAAATAGGGTCATCTAAAGAAGAAGAAAAAAACTCAGTCTTAATCTTAGTGTTAGAAAATTAGCTGATTGCAACTCAAATTTATGTGAAAGAGTGTGAATTGAGATCAATTATGGTGACTCTTTGTTGATTTAGATAACAGATTAGTTTCGTGGAATCATAAATCGCAGAGAAAAAGAGAATCGAAAATTGGAGATTTGGATAGAAAAATTATGAGTGAGATTTAATACATATATACAACAACTAAGCAACACATTATAATGAAACAATATTATACCTTAAAATTCACAAATGCTAGCTTAAGTAATAAAATAATGAATGTTGCAGCGATATAGGAATGTAACAAAAAATTAAACAATCAAAACAAGAAGAAGAAAAAAAAGTACCTTTAGGGTTACATATGATTTTTTTTTTTTGCTTTTATATATTGGTATAACATGATGAATTTATAAGATAAAATAAAAGCATGATAAATAATAACAATTTTATCTCATCATTTATTGTTTAAATTTAATTTCATAATTATCTAAAATAATTAATATAATCAAAATCTAAATAAAATAATATCTACTGTAATGTTAATATAATATTTGAAATTTCAATATGCCAGATATATGGTACACCTCTTTTTTATCAACATTATATACCAATTATATACAACGATGTGAATTTGAATATCTATTTTTGAGTGAAAAAAATTTAATAATATTATATTAGTCTAGTTTTATCTAAATAAAAAAATAATGTTTATCTCTTTATTGATTTAAATGAAAATTTGATATTTAACATATAAATATTTAAAATTATTGATAATTATTTTACAATTGAATAAATTTGGTCAAAGTGAGTGACATGTGTCATTCAAATAGAACATCATTTAGATAAATTAAAGTGACATGTGTCACACAATTAAGGGGGTTAATAAAATTTATATATATATATATATATATATATATATTAGATTATTCGATTTCACATTTAGAATAGACACTAAATTCTAAGTTATTGTCTAGTTAATTTCGTTTAATTTTTTCACATTAAAAAAATTATCTTAATTATTTAAATTTTAAAAAATGTATAATTGATTAAATAATATATATAAATTTATCTTTTAAAAATAAATCAATTTAAATCAATTACAAATATAGTTAATTAGAATTTTAATTAGTGAAATTAAGATAATTTGAAAAATAAATAAATTTGGATTAATTAATAATAATAGATAATTACAATATTAATTAGTGAAATTAAAATAATTTATATGGCTCGACACATGTCAAAAAACTACAACGCCATGTGTTGCATAGATAGGTTATGTCTTTCTTATTATATATATAAGATTTTAAAAATTTGTTATTAAAATATAATATTAATGTTTGAGCAAATTTGACTGCGGTCAAACTTAGGCTCAAAGCGGCGTCGTATTGGTCTTCTTCTCCGAGTCAAGGATGGAACTGGGTTTCGGTCCTGTGTCTCGGGTTTTAGGCTGGAGCAGCACTCGGGTCCGGTCCTGACCTGGAGTCTGCGAACAGAACGCACCGTTAAGCGGAGCCCGGGGTTTGTGTCCCGGGGACCGCCTCCGGCGTGAGAATAAGATTC
>JAYMTK010002724.1:0-13336 GCA_036897405.1 Pelargonium myrrhifolium | reverse complement strand
TCTGTCCGGGTCTTTTGACTCTGGTCGTACCAAGGTTTTGACTCGAGCCCGTCCACGTGGCTATAATTATTTTACCAAGAGGCCACGTGTCGCATTCTCGTTGGTCGATAATATTTCTGATTTTTTATGCTTCATCAATCTGGATCTTATTTTGTTTTATTGTTTTTATTTTTATGTATGATTATACTTGTATATTTGCATGTTATTTTATGCATATTTAGTTTTCTTGTAAATTTCAAATCTATCATGTTATTTGCAGATAGATCTATATATCTGTATATTTCAGATCTCTCTTGTATATCATTTGTAGATATATATGTATATTTGTATATCTCATATCATGTTTTATGCATTTGTAGATAGATCTGATATCGATTTTTATTGTATAAGTTTCTATATTTATATAGTTTTGACCTGTGAAAGTGTTTAAGTTGTTTCTTGTAAATTTATGCAAAGTTTGAGCTTTCTAGATCTGAGATTAAGCTTTTTCTTTTTGTAATTTATATAATTTTAATTGATTATTATTGTGTGTTGGAGCAATTATAAATTTGTGAGTTTTTTAATATTGTAAATGAAATGAGTAACAGAGAATTGGATATAAAAAATGGACCAGTGGACTAATATTAAAAATATACTAAAGAAATGGACTAAAAAATCCGCTAATCCGCCCGGTAACCGTCACTTAAAATCCATTAATTTTTATTTATAAATAGGGGGCTGGCGGATTTAGAATGCCATCCCCGCTCTTAGCGGGGCGGATTGACTTTTTGGGTTATTTGGCGCGTAACCCGCCTATGAACACCCAGTGAATAGTGTCACCGAAGGCAAGATCTTGCGTGTTTTCAAGGGTCATGGTAAATTCTTTACTTCTGTCTGAAATTTTGTTTACTTTGACGCCATAATATATGTTAATAGTTTTACTAGTGTACTGTTTCCAATTTCATTGCAATTGTAGAGAAAATTTGTTCTCTTCCTAAGGATGAACTTTATGTATGTCGCTCATTGTAGTTTTCCTTTTATGTTAATTGTGTCCTAAATTTGTTCTATTAGGATTTGTTATTGAGATTCCTGAGGATTTGTACCACCTCATCAAGAAGGTTGTTGCTATTAGGAAGCATTTAGAGAGAAACATGAAGGACAAGGATTCCAAGTTCAGATTGATTCTCGTCGAGAGCAGGATTCACCGGCTTGCTAAATACTAGAAGAAGACTAAGAAGCTTCCACCAGTCTTGAAATAGTAAGCATTCTCTTCCTTTTTTTGGCTTAGAGGAATTTTGTTGCTGTTGCTACTGCTAGAGGTGGCAAAAAGTAAGGTCGGGTTCGGATCGGATTCGGGTTGAAAAACCCTAACCCAACACTATAGGGTGTTCGGGTCGGATCGGGTTAGTTAGAAAATTGGGTTTTAGGCATAAAATAGCAGGTATACCCGACCCGAAAATTGCACACTATTACCTAACCTTAACCCGACCTTTTTTTTAGGGATGAAAAAATCAAACCCGAACCCGACATTTTTAGGGTCGGGTGGCGGGTATCCACCAGTACGGGTCCATTTTACCTGCTCTAGCTGCTGCTGTTTTATATGCCATTTTTTCATGTTTTCATGCATTATACTGATTTGATAATATTGTATTAATTTTATGTAGTAGAAACACAATGCGTCAATTACAATCAAGATATTAACATAAAAATACAAGCAAAATATGTATGATTCAAAGATATCAATGGTCTTGCTCAAAATGATTGAGAGAAGATCATTTCAAAATAACTTTCTAAAAGAGCATATCATTTTCTTGAAAAAGTTTACACAATAAAATATAAGATTTTTAAAGATCAAAAGATACGAAAATATTAGCTTACGACTTTGAAAACATTTTTTGAACACGTAAAACACAAGTTCTTAAAATAATTTTTCTCTCAATAAAGATAAAGACTTTGTGCTGAAAATTTTGAGAAGAATAATAGATGAAGTGAGTTGTAAAATGATGAAGCAAATGAGAGATTTTTATAGGCAAAAATATGGCTATTGGAAGTTTAAAACAAATGATACAAATTCAAAATAAAGCCAAAAAACAAAGAAATTGATTGTAAGAAAAATTCAAAATGAAGCCAAAAAAAATAAGGAGATTGAATGCAAGACAATTTCAAAATAAAGCCAAAAAGCAAGGAGATTGAGTGCAAAAGTGTCCATTGATGTCTTGAAACCATATTTACAAGTTGTCCTAGGGTAAAAGATTTTAGTCAATCTATTGTAGTTTATTAGGTTGCGTTTGGGAACATGAATTTGATTTGAAATTCATCAGTTGAAATTCAAGATTTGAGATATCGTATTTCAAATACAAATATTATGTTTGAATAACCATAGAATTTCAAATGACAAGATAAAAGTTGTCATTTGAAATCTCATGTTCTAAGCATGTTTTGAATGATGTTGGATTTGACTCAAATTCATATCCAAATTTGTGAAGTTCTCAAATATCTCATTTGTCTTAAATCCAACATTTCAAATGAAATGTTTGTTCCTAAACACTCTATTAGAGATTTTTATATTTTGTCTTCATTTGGTGTTTGGAATAGTGTTTGAAAGGTTGATAACACAAGATTTTGTGAAGATAGTGCTAGCTGTCCAGCATTGGTAGAATGACCTTTGTTTACTCAAATGATCTTATCTTTCTGTACAAAACTTCAAATCAAGTAAGGTAAGTTGCATTTGAAACTATACTCATGTAGCTTTCTAATGATCTATCACATGCATTTTGAAAGTTCATGAGTGAAATTAGTTATTTCTGTAAAGATCACTTTAAAAATTGTTCGGACAGATTTGATGTCTTTTCACTAAACAATTAATATCTTTTTAAATATATATTTAACATGCAAACTAATTTAATCTCATAAACTAGACATCCATATCCTTTTATATTAACTAATTAAACGATTTTTGGAGAAGAACTGAATTAAAATTTTACAAAACTTTCATTTAAAACATTTGTTTCTGAAAATATAATAGTATTATATGTTGTTATGCATGTAAAACTTTGATTAAAGTTTATTTAACAAAATACTAAATGTTTGTTATGATCAAAACACATATTGTTGTCAAATAACATAATAATGAATTTATATGAAACTACCTGCTTTCACTTGGGCATTTTCAGAATTCATGTGATATACCATTGGAAAGCTACATGAGTCTAGTTTCAAATTTAACTGATCTTACTTGTTTAGAGTTTTCTACATAGATGATTATTTGAGTAACCAGAGGTCATTCTGCCAATTCTGGATAGCTAGCACTATCTTCACAAAATCTTGTGTTGACAAGTCATTATCGGTTTTTAACCTTTCAAATACTATTGCATGCACTAGATGAAGACAAAATACAAAAGTCTCTAATAGGCTAGCTAAAGTCTTTTACTCTAGGACAACTTGTAAATATGATTTCAAAGATATATATGACCACTCTTGCACTCAATTTTCATTTTTAGCTTTATTTTGAATTTGTGTCATTTGTTTTGAACTCCCAACAACCATATTCTTACCCGTCTTTCATTTGCTTCATCATTTAACATTTCATTTCATCAATTATTTTTCTCAAAATTATCAACACAAATCTCTCATGTTCTAAAAGTATTTTCAAAGTCATGAACTAATATTTTCATATCCTTTGATTTTCGAAAAACATATGTTTTATTGTAAAAAAAAAAGTTAAAGAACATGATATGTTTTATTAGAAAGTTATTTTGAAATTTTTCTCTCAATAAACTTGAACAAGACCATTAATATCTTTGAATCATATATAGCATGTACTTTTATTTTGAAATCTTGATTGTAATTGAAATATTGTGTTTATTCTACATTAGATTGAACATCTTGTTTTGTTGGCTCTTGGGAGTAAATCTCAACATCTTCATCTTGTATTTGGCCTTGTAGGCTAGAAACTAAGTGTAGAGATTTCCATATATTGTCAAATTACTGGGTTTGCAAGATTTGTTATTGTTAGGTGTGGTTGCAAGTTTTGTTCTTACTCGATATTGTTGCAAAAAAAAAAATTCTTGCTAGTAGTGGTTGCAAGATTTTTTTTTTTTTTTTTGCTAGATTTTGTTACAAGATTTATTCTTGTTAGTGGTTGTAAGATTTGTTTTTGATATTGTTTTTGGATGATGTTAGTAATCGATTTCTTCTCTAATTTTAGTAATGGACTCTTGTAACCGAGAACTAGCAGACGATTTTGTTTATCGTTTTATAGATTGAACTGCGTGTTGTGTTTGACATTTGTATTTCATTTTATTTTATTGAAAATCTCTTTAAGATAATTGTATTCCATATGATTCAATCATACTTGTTGCGTTTTTAGACTATCTCGGTTGTCAAATTTGAAATCAATGGATTGTAAACGAATTGAACTTTTAGAGAAAAGTTCTATGACTAAGTTACAAATTAGGGCATGGAAAAAATTAGTTTAACTTTTTATACAAGCAACAATGCAAAGCATCATCTCAATTAACACTTTTTTTCTTCCTAAATTTGCGAATACAAAATTATTAAAAGAATATGTATTGATGAATTCAAAATATCAAATAACAGGATAAAATAATAGATTGATCGTATCTAAATAATTTTTATTCTTTATTTTTGTTTTTATATTGGTTTTTGTATATAGTTCAAACCCATAATTATATACATGAGATGAATAACACAAATTAAATTGAAAAATAAAAAAATTCTAAATCTTTTGTTCTCACCCGATCCATAGGAAATTAGTCATAATATGATAATAACTTTTATTATCACCCGACTTGTTAGTAAGTTCATATCAGGCCCACCTACAACCCCAAACGAGCCGTTTTATCGAAAAACACGTTTTACTAAAAGAGCCGCTACGGAATCCGCAATCACCAAAAAATACACCAAGATGTCATTCTTGTTGCTCTTTCATTGCGAAAACATCGTACCTCAGCCCCTCCGTAGTTCAAACTTTGCTGACGCACAAATAGCTCATTTCAAGCTCTATGGTGCTCATTGTGTGTTGTTAATTAAATTCGCACCATTAACTTTATAACCTTAGACCATTTATTATCTGAGTTTTTAAAATAGTGCACCATTAACTATCCAAGCTTATTTGCACAGGATCATCACATGTCTATTATTTTGTCACTTGTACATATCTTTGTTAAATTCACGGCATTAACAATCTAGCATCAGAGCATTTCTATGGCACTTACAATATTATTTTTACCCTCAATTACTTCATTTTATTAACCATTTCATTCAATTGTTTCTCAAAACGCGCACTATTACATATCTAACCTTGAACTTATAACAATCTATCTTTCCCCTACTAAATTTATCGGACCACTCCATGTTTATTATTTTGTCAACTACATTTCACAGCGCACCAATTAAAATCTTATATTTCAACTGGGTTAGAGCAACAACTCGAATGAACAATGTATTTTTTTTTTCTGGAGAGTTCAAAAGTGTTGACGACCTATCACATGTTGCCACCTGTGATACATGAAAAATACATATAAATTGAGTACATGCATGAATCAACCCTCTACATGGAAATATTGATGGGGAGCGGATCAGTACATGTGTTGGTATTGCATGTGTAGTACATGTGTGCCACGTGTCTGTACTTGATTGGTTTGAATGGTTTAATGACAAGTACTCTATTGACGCGCGTTTTATTGGTTACACTTACATGTACTGTATTAGCACATGTTTGATTGGTTACAAATATTCATTGGCGCGTGTTTGACACATGCGTTAGACATGTAATACTTACTCATGTACGAGCAGTATTGGTTTGGACTGAAACTGCAGCTGCTTAGGAAATGAAATACCTACCTGTGTTGTTGACTGAGATAATCTGATATTTTCAGAGAGCAGACAAGACCAGAGCAGAGCAGACCAAATAATTATTATGTCTTTGTGTCTGTCTGAAATCTGAATACAGAGCATCAAGCATGCCTTGACTTGCCTTTTCCACCTCCTCTTCCTTTTACTTTTGACAGCTCACTATACATTGCACAATTCAAACCATTGGATACCAAACACTTGCCTCTCTATATCTATATGGCCTTGTTTGGTTGTCCACTTCAAATATTCATAGAACTAAAATATACTCCCTTTGTTCCAAAAGAAGTTTCATCCTTTCTATTTTAATAAAATTGAGCAGTTAGTTACCGTGGTATATTTACTATTGAATCCTTATGATCATGTGTTCAGGAATCTTAAGTAACTTTTTATATGAATAATACTGACAATTCATGCATAACTAAATTAGTAGGAGAAAAAAACAAGACACTGATTTTGAGACAAAGGGAGTATGTGGAGTTAGCTAGAATGAGATAAATTATCCATCAAGAACAAATGCTTTATATAAGCATTAGGGATGAACGTGAGGTTAGTCGATATCTCATTTGAATCTATTAATAGCAAGTCGACCTAGTAAATATAAGGGTTTATTTTATAGGGTAAAAGCATATATTTAAACTTGGGGTCAACAGTCAGTCAATCATACTGTGTTATTTTCTTATTTATCATAACCAAATCTTGTCCGGTCTTTACACTAACTTCAACAACTCATGTGGAATCTACTGAAGTTTGGTTGCTCTTGTGACAAAACCTCATGTTAAAAAAAATGTAGGAAAGGAGGAAGATAGTGAAAATCAGTACTCTAAATGTCTACGGACATTAGAATTGAGAAATGCATGTAGACCTCTTCAACAAAGCGTAAAACTCATGTGGGAGCTGTAGGAGTTTGTTGCTCTCGAAAAATGTTTATGCGTAAGTTTCTATAGATAAAAATGACTGAAAGGAAGGAACTTCAAGTGTTTAAACTAAACCTAGTACCCAAACAAGACTTATAATGCATATAATTCACTTTCTTTTATGTAGAGCCGGCAAAATGGACCCGTACCCGCGGGTACCCGCCACCCGACCTTAAAAATGTTGGGTTCGGGTTTGATTTCTTAAACCTTGAAAAAATCGGGTCAGGTTAGGGTCAAATAATGGTTTGCAATTTTCGGATTGAGTTAGAATCGGATCGGATATACCCGGTATTTTATGCCTAAAACTCGATTTTTGACCCCAATCTAATCGCCCTATAAGGTCGGATTAGGATTAAGGTGTTTTCAACCCGACCTTACTTTTTGTCACCTCTACTTTTATGTTCTATTGCTTTGCATTTTCACTTAATTATGTATATGTTGTGGCCTTCCCCACCTTCATAATCATCTACATGTATCATTTTTGAGAATGAATCTGGCAGATATTGAACAAGAGTAACACATTTCACAACTCTAGTACTATTATATATATATACTTCTTGCACTGTAAAAAGCTTCATAATTAAAGTTGGTGCTCTAAATGATGACTGACCAGCAAAGCAACCATCTTTTTTTTAAATCTGATTCCAGTATAAAAAGCCACAATTGATAACAATATAACAAGTAATATATTCCAATTTCCCAAAAAAACAAAGGTGTCTTTGTGACTTTATATCATATGAATCTTTGTACCTATTTTCCCTCATTTCTAAAATTTGTACCCCTTAGAATCTAAGTGCATATAACAACACATAGAAATTAATACGTACGTTCATTGAATCGCGATTAAAATCGGAAATAAGAATCGAATCATATTGAATATCTTTATGCGATTACACTAAATTTTGAAATATATATATACAAGTACTGACATTGTAAATCGAGTGAATCGGTCAAAAGAAAAGATTCAAATCAGAATCTATTCCCACTCAACACATTTTTGATGGTGGTGGCGGTGTAAGAGACCACTTTGGTGCAATACGGTGCCAAAAGTCCTAGGCTAGGGTTAAAAGGCAAAATATCTTTCTTGAATACTATTGGTTCTTTGTTCAAGTTTGTACATTTACGACTTGAAGTCTCCTTACGCCGTTACAAGATAAGATTTCAACACCTTTTTAGGAGTAAATTGTCCAACTAGGTGCTTATAATATATATATCTAGCTTATAAGCCGAATCTAAAAAACCAAGTGGAGAATAGATTGAATAAGGTGATTTATTGATCTAACCTGATTACTTCTCTCTTTTTTTCTGTGTAAACCACCGGTTTAATGTTGTTCAGAGTTTAGTCAAAGTTAAAACTCATCATCCCTCTCCATAGGTGTGTTTAGTGGGGATCAAAACAAAAAACTCTTTCCACAATCTCAGTCTGGGTTGCCAACTGAGGCATAGCCCATTTAAGAGATGAATCAACTCGGATAGTCCAAATAAAATCAAAAACATAAGATTCTAACTCCATAACAATATCAAATAACCAAAAGTAGAGTTGTTACTTCATGTCATGTACAAGAATGATGCTATAAACTTACAAAACACATCAAAAAAACATGCTTATATATAATTAAGCTTCCATTGATGACATATAATGCTTACATACAAAGAAAGAGCACAAAAACAAGCACAAAACACTAGTAAAACTGTTTTCTTCCATCAACTAGGCTCTCACAATCAACACAAGAAAAATAATCTATACGAATTCAAAAAACCCGCGATCAACGAAGAATCATTCGGAGGAAGAGGAAGGTTCGATCTTTAATCGATAAAGGAGCTTCTTTTTCTTGGATGTAGAGTTGTCAATGGTGATCACAACCTTGCCTGGTTCATCAACTTTGAAGCTGTTGCAGACCACTGGTTCCTCATTGGAACCAACCTTTCTTGACTTTTGGATGATCACTGTGTAGCTTCCTTCACCATTTGGCACAAACTCTGCTCCATAGCTCACTTCCCATCCCACCACTCTCACCTCCCACGACACAACACAACTCTGCCAACACATACAAAACAACCTTAATTATATTCTTTATACCAAGGGTATAATCGTCATTTCCCTTGTCATCATAACGTTTGGAGTAGAGCTGACAAAATGTAGGGTCAGGGACCCTACAGGGCCTTTGGGTTGGTCGGATTAAGGTTATAATTGTCATTTGACTAGTAGCGTTACCAACCTTAATATTCAAACGCGTGAAGGGTATAATTGTCATTTGACTAGTAGCATTACCAACCTACTCGATATTTCAACACAAGAGATCACAACATTTGGGGTAGAGCTGACAAAATATAGGATCAGGTTTCGTTGTTGAACCCAAATCCGAACTTGACCCTACAGGGTCTTTGGGTTGGTCGGATTAAGGTTATAATTGTCATTTGACTAGTAGCGTTAGCAACCTTAATATTCAAAAATGTGAAGGGTATAATTATCATTTGACTAGTAGCATTACCAACCTACTCGATATTTTAACGCAAGAGATCACAACATTTGAAGTAGAGCTGACAAAATATAGGATCGGGTTTTGTTGTTGAACCCTAACCCGAACTTGACCCTACAGGGTCATTGGGTTGGTCGGGTGAAGGCCGGATTAGAGTTATAGGCCTACTACACTGATTTTTGTGATTGGATAACTCAACCTGAAACTTCGCATGATGAATCCAACCCGACCAAATTCAGGTTGGATTCGAGTCGGTAAAAGTATGTTCGGATTTAGGTCCAAATTACTAGCTCTAGTTTGGAGTTTAATAGTGTTAACATTATATGAAGGATATAGTTGTCATTTGGTTTATAGAGCTATTAGTGTTAATAATCAATTGTAGGGGTAAAGCACTAGTGAAATACAACAATATTCAAAACACAAAGCATAGTCTTAACACTGCATGAAGGGTATAATTGTCATTTGACTCATGGAGAGAAGTAAACAAATTAGGGGAGTAAGAGTGTAAGAAATTTGTTTAAGTAATTACTTGTTAGCAGTAGAGCCGGCAAAAAGTAGGGTCGGGTTGTAACACCCAAACCCGACCCTATAAGGTCTTCGGGTCGGATCGGTTAGCGTCAAACAACAAGTTTTAGGCATAAAATAGCGGGTATAACCAACCCGACTCGAAAATTTCACATTACTATCCGACCCGATTTTTTCAGAATTGGAAAAATAAAACCCAAACTCTATATTTTTAGGGTCAGGTTACGGGTACCCGCAAATACAAGTCCATTTTGCCGGCTATAGTTAGCAGACAATACTAGAGAACAACTTTACTTAATTACCCTTCTGAACTAGTGACCAGCTTTAGATGCAATACATATAGTCACATGATCCTTAATTTCCTAGGATTCTTCAAAAAAACTGACCTGAGTAGCTGGAAACTCAAGGGTGTGTTTGGCTGCAGGTTTGAGGGTAATGTCAGTAACAGCATCAGTTGAGCCAAAGTCACCATCTTTGCTCAATCCTCCATACTTGACAGGCACTTGCTCAGCTGCTATATACCTGAATTGAATTCAATTCATTGACCATATCAATATCAGTATCAATATTAAATCAAGATTGATTTTTGATGATGCAAATCAGTTCCTGAAACCATTACCTGAATAGGGTTTCTGCAGATTTGGAAGGACCAGCAAAGACAAATTTGCTTTTTGTCCTCTCAGTCAGAAATGGACTGATCATCCTGTTCACAGCCAGATACCACCATGGCACGTTGATGAACACCTGTGCATGTTTTGTTTTGTTACGATTCAAATTCAAATTCAAATTTTGAATCAAAAAATGGAAAATAAATACATAACCCAGTTGGTTATTGGACGTTGGTGTTTGGACTAATATCGAATTCGAGTTTGATTTTTCAACCTAAAATATCGGGTTGGAAAAGGTTGGATATACATGCTTCTTTATGCCTAAAACTCCTTGCTTAATCCTAACCCGAAGACCTATAGAGTCGGGATAGGGTCTTTTCAATCCAAAACCGATCCGACCCTACTTTATACCAACTCTAGTTTGGACCTAATCAAGTCTTTAAACTTTGTTTGACTCAAAATGGTTTTTGAACTTTCGTGTTTAGATCCAATTTGGTCCATCAACTTTTGTTTAACACAAAATGTTTCATGGAGTTTGAAATATTGATCCAAAATGGTCCTTTAAATTTTCAAATAGTGACTCAAAATAACAATTGTCATTAGAATTTAAATCAAAACTTCACAAACCAAATTGAATCAATATTTTAAAGTTCATGACTATTTTACCAAATTGGTAATGACTAATATTTCAAATTTCAAGGACTATTTTGGTCAATCATAAGTTCATAGAACAAATCGGTAACGACTAATATTTCAAATTTCAAGGACTATTTTGGCCAAACATAAACATAAGTTCACAGACCGAATTGGTAATGACTAAATAAATAAGGTCAAAAGTACGAGAATTTAAGGATCATTTTGAGTCTAAAAACTTAAAAACCAAATTCGATATGAACGCGAAAATTCAAGGACTAAATTGGTTTAAAAAATAAAAATAAGATGAGAGTTTTAGATTTTAGAGACCTGTTTGGCAACGAATTCAGGGTAATTGTCCTGGAGAAGCTGAAGGGCCTGTTTGGTGGCTTGCCGGAGCTCCCATTTGGCCGGTCCCGGAGAATTCTTCAGGTCATTGACCTGAACAATCGTGCAAGGCCCATCGCCGCCGGGAGCAAAATCCAGTTTCCGGATACTCTTTTCCAGGAATTGAATTCTCCACCGGAGGAATCGGAGTCGCTTCTCTTGGTCGGAAAACGTTTTCAGGTAAAGCTCCTTGTCCTGGAACTCCCCGTACACGTTGTAGCACACCGGGTGTCCTTCTTTATCAAATCCTCTCATGAACACCACCTTGTTCAGATCTCGATCCTCCTCTCTTTCCTTCTCTTCGGCGAGCTCCTCGATCCCGAACTCTTTTCTCCACCGGATCGTGTTCTTGATCATCGAAAACGCTTCCTTGACCTTGAAGTCTCGGGCTCGCAAGAATTTCAAAAGAATCGTGTCGGTCCTCTCGTCCGCCATTAGGGGAATTCCCCAAATTGACACCTCCTCCGGAACCGGAATTGGAGCTTTCTCGTCTTTCTCGTCATCCTTAATCGCTTCTTTGATCGATTTCTCATCTTTCTGATCATGCTCTGCTTTCAGGGACATATCCAGAATATTTACTCAGTGAACAAAGCATAATAAAAAAATACTCCTTCGAGAAGTTAGTTAGTCTGTTATTTTCACTTTTGTATTCTCGTAATCACATGTTAATGGGTACTAACTAACTTATAATGTAAATATTAGTGACAATTTATGCATAACTAACATCCTAATAAAAGAAAGTGAACGTTGTTTTGGAACAAAAATTCATTATAACACGACATTCACTTTGATACTGAAGGAGTAATTTTTAGTTAAGCAAAATTTAAAATTTAATATGAATAAAATTATAAATTTTTAACAAAAAAATAAATTCAGGGAGGCAAGTGCCCCGTACCTTTCTTCCTAGACCCGTCCTTGTCTGTTTCTGGAGACTGATCGTCCTCCGGAGCAGAAGAAGCAGAGACGGCGACGATGGTCTCTTCAATCGCCTCCACGGTCTTGGCTCCGTCGTCATCTACAGCAACAGAAGCCGAATCAGCGACCTTTTCGTCTTCTTCGATGAGTTCGTCTCTGACCGCAACCACATCCTCTGTTTTTAGCAATGGAGCTTCTGGTTCAGTCTCTGTTTTTGGCAATGGAGCTTCTGGTTCAGCTGGAGGTGGAGATGGCTTGTGATTAAGCTGTTCTTTGGGAGCGGAAGTGAAATTGTGGTTGTTGAGAGCGTCCTGGACGAGGAGCTTAAGCTCGGCGAGGGCTCTGTTTTCTAAATCGACCGGCGAAGGAGGAGGAGATATGGTGGTCTCTGGTTTGGAAGAAACCGGCTGGTCGTTTTTGAGATCGTCGTCGTTGACCGGAGGAGATGCGGTGGTCTCTGGTATGGAAGAAACCGACTGGTCGTTTTTGAGATCTTCGTCGTCGTTGGGCTCGGGAACAGAGGGTGGGTCTTTGTCGAGTGGCTTATGAACTTGCTCTGTTTCAGGTTTCTGAAGTTGGAGGAGTTGTTCTGGTTCTGGGACTGAAACAGAGACTTGATCTTGATGAGCCATTGTTGTGGAGCTTGGAATTGGAGTTTGAGGAGGTGGTGGTGAGAGTATATAATGAGAAACAGAGTGTAAAAGCAGAGAGAGAGTTACAGGTTGGAGATGGAGATGGAGGGACCCATTTTCGCGTTTCTTTCGTTGTGGTGTGTGTAATCAGTAATGTAACTGCCCGTTGTGCACAAATCATCTGCGTATTTCTCGGGCCTTCTTTTTTTTTTTTGAATTTCAATTGTTTATGGAGGTTTCTTTTTTTCTTTTTCTTTTTCTTTTCTTTTTGTTGGATGATGAATATTCTTGGGTCCCTCAATATAGAATTTGCAATTGGAGTTGGGATTGGGATTGGACATGATTGGGTTTGCAACGTAAAAATGAGTCCAACCGGATCGAATCGA
>JAYMTK010002723.1:0-13338 GCA_036897405.1 Pelargonium myrrhifolium | reverse complement strand
AAAACGCTCTCAAGTGTTCTTCGCGTTTTCATCGCGTTCTTCGTATGATCTTCACGAATCCTCCGAACGAGGTACAAAGATCGTCAATCTTCATATTTTTCCTTAAAACACGTTTGTGGAGATTCTCATTCTCACGCCGGAGGCGGTCCCTAGGACACAAACCCCGGGCTCCGCTTAACGGCGCGTTCTGTTCGCAGGCTCCAGGTCAAGACCGGACCCGAGTACTGCTCCACCCTCAAAACCGAAGACCCGAGACACAGGACCGAAACCCGTTACTTTTCTTGACTCAGAGAAGAAGACTAGTACGACACCGTTTTGAGCCAAAGTTTGACCTAAGTCAAATTTGCTCAAACAATCACAGTCAACAATATTTTGAGCTCTTGCAATTAAACAAACTCATGTTGCATTGGAATAAGCTCCAACACCAGAGCAACTAGCTGAGACAAGTGATTTAGTTTCATTGGGTATGCTTAGTAAGTTAAGGTATTTCCAGAACAAGAGGCCAGCATAATAGAAATGATTGTAGCCAACCATTTATTATGTGTATATCTCTTTTGTAATCTAAATGTTGCAACAAGAAATAAAATCAATGGGCAATGGATGTGCAAGATTCATATCATGTATAAATCTCAAGGCCTAACACAACCACTACTTAAGAAGCCCATTCTGTTCAGACAAGACAGAGTTATAATAAGTACACGGATCGCACCTTTTTCTTTTTGGTGCCATGCCACGAGATTTGTATCATTTAGCAGAGTCAGATTTAATCTGATAAAAGTGCCACATAACACTTCAGGTTATCATCCTCAAAATATCATATTACTCATTGCAAAGCTAAAAGATGAAGTCGCACATTTTATTTTGCTTCGATGCATATACAAAAGCTAGAAGTGAGTCGGCACATCCCGAACAAATGGAGAGATCGAGAAAAAGAAGAGCATCAAGATGTATTCTTTTACACAAAACTCCATCCCTAATATGACTTCCTTAACACACTCATCATGCACACTAATGTTTACGCTATTATGAATCAAAACAAGAGATCTCACTGCATCGATAGTAAATGGTGGTTTAATGGAGCAAAATATTAATTGGAAGCTCCCAAATTTTGTTTCCCGGAAAAAAGTTGGTAACAAAAAACATCTATAAACAAAAGAAATAGAGGCAACTTTGAGTGAAAACTTGAACGAAGATCTAGTTATAATAGTATATGATCAGAGTATGTAAAATCAAAGAAATATACAAAAAAAAACAGCTTCCATCTCATCCCCATGCGCGCTGCTATGAACTCTGAGATTGCAAATCGCTGAAGAAAGCGTGTTTCCGGGCATCACTTGCCTTCACCCTCAATCCTGGATCCAACTGTAGCATTTTCTATAGAAATCACACCAAACAAAAGATGAAATATATATAACTTGTTATGTCTTGTAAATACATTACTAGTAAAATGAAACCCCATCTAGGGAAAGTGCATGCACTGGAAATATTTAATAATAATAACAATCATAATAGACACGTAAGCTAAACCGGAACTCATCTCCTAATATAGGATAGTAAGGAAAACGTAATTTTTCTCACTTCTGATAACTAAAAGTAGAGCTGAAAATCATATTTCAGGTTCAGATCAAGTTTGGATTGGTAAAGCCTAACCCAAATTTGACACGAAATTACTTCGGGTCCGATCGAGTTTCAGTTTGTATGCATGAAATGTGTTGAATTGTGCTGGTTTGTTCGATCCGATCCAACCCGAAATGTTATGAGATAAAAAAACTTACCGATAGAAGATCTATTCCGGTGTCGTCCAGCTTCCCATTAAGAGCTTCTTTTAAACCCTACAAACAAGACAAACCAATTATTACTAAATGAGTCAAGAAAATTACTAATTCTAGATCATTAATGCATTTTCTTACAACATATGTGCTACCTGTGGCTTCATCATTTTCATAGTTATAAACGGTTCAACTTCTAAGTGTTTTCCATAAACTTGAACTGCAGTTGACCAGCTATCCTCGGTGGGTGTACCTAAAATCCTACATAAGCAAATCGTGAATAAGTTACCCAGGCATGTATGCAATCAACTTAATTTTTTTTTAGCAAAACTATATATATATATATATAGAAGAAAAGGTACCGGTAAATTGATTGTAAACGTTCTACATCATTGGCTCCTTTGAATAAACCTTCTTCGTTTACCATCTCAGCAAAAACACACCCCAATGCCCAAATATCAGAAGCGTGACTTTCATCTCCACAACCTAACATGAACTCTGGTGCCATATAAGTGGTACCTTTGTCCTAAAAATATATACAAGTGAAAGAGTTATATATATATATATATATAAAGATAAAGCAACTTTTGACTTCACTCTAAACAATAAACAAAATAGAATGAAGCAGTTATACGTACGTATCGACTTCGGAAGTTCGATCTACATCTGCCGAATGTAAAAGTACCGATATTAAATGCTTGAGTTTTTTCATCGAAGAGAATAGTCTCTGGCATTATGTGGTGATGCGTTCCCAAATGTGAATGGTAGAACGCAATGGCATCAAGCAGTTGGTACATCCATTTCTAAAAAGGGTCGCACAATCAAAATAATAAGATAGGGTATTATCAAAATTACTAGATGCAGAAAAATAATAAATAAAAAACCTCTTACCTTAATTCTATTCAGATGATCAGATAATGACGTCAAAGATTTCATGTATTTACGGAGATTCATTCGACGATATTCGAACATAATAATAGACTTACTAGTGTCCTTCTTTTGTACAAGATCTTGACATCTACCACCAAGAATTTCTAATTTGTGTCACACAATAATCCAAAAAAAATTATACTTATATTGAATATTATATGAATTAAAAATATAATACCTCACGAGATTTGGATGATGATTGGTGTGAAACTTGGTTAGGTCTATTTCATCACCTATCGAACCATCAATACAGATTATGTATGATATTTCTCCTAAGTGGGTATACTCGTATATATCCTCAAATATGTCTAGTTGCGATTGGCTGACTCTCAAACTTGGATTGACCTTGATTTAGCATTGTCTGGACAAAGAATGACATGGATACGTATTAGTTATTAAACGATAAATTTTATTAAATGCCACAAGTCATGACAATAAATATACTAGAAAAAAATTAAAAGAATGAACCGAACAAGTCAATTATCTTTAATTGGTCGTGCATAAACAAGATCACAAATCTAACTCCAATACAAATGGATTACACATTTTCTTTTTTAATGATGCAAAAGCTTTGAACTCTTTCACTAAAACAAATAAGTAAGAGCTAAATTAATTTCTAAGGCCATAAACGCATTCCTACAAAATTCTCCACTATACTCCTTTTATTCTCTTTCTACCACTTAGAATAATAATTCTTAATAACCAAGTTCTAAGGAACATTCTAATTAAGCAAGACTAATTAGATAGTTGAAATGAGGTTACTAAGCATGATGAAATTACCTCGACTTTGAGAAAAAGGTTAGATATTCGTGATGTGGAGTCTCATCATGGGGCCAATCAATTTCTTTGGCAGACTGACCAGCAATTAACCAATCAACATCAAACTGGAAAGGACTCAAGTTAGTTCCCGAGTAACTCTTAGCGCACTCTGAAAATAACTTCTTTTTCTTGTAGATAGTGCTCATTGACATCCCGCAGTTGATGAGATCTTTTTTCTACACACAAATAAACAAACAAACAAACAATTAGATAATGAGATATTGACAGAAAAAGAAAAAGAAAAAAGAAAAAAGAAGTTCAAAATCACCGTGATGTCAAGTTCTAGCGACATAATATCTTCTATTAAGTCATTGTCCTCTGGAGCTCCAGTAGAAGCAGAAGCAAGCAAAGCCGCTACTGCCAATAGGGATGGCTTGGACTGAAACTCCTCTCTTACTTGTACTTCCAAAAGGAGCTTGTAGGCAATGTGCAAGTGATCTTTAAATCTTTCACATTTAAGATGTGGATGGAGAATCTCAATGAAAAAGAACGGAGTTAGGGGAAAGAACTTCCACTCCAATTTCTGGCATACCCTATGCTCCATTTCTCCCACTTGGGCCAATTTCATCTTCTCACATTTTGCAATCTACAACAACAACAACAACAAAAAATACAAATTTAGGCATGTATGGAGTTTTATACACTCATGCAATATAATAAAGACAAAAGTTTCATGTACTAACGCATAGTTATACATAGAACCAATCGAAATGGTGTGACTTACCAGGAATGAAACCACATCAAACTTTTTCTTGAGGTATTTCATCGCTAGTATAAGACAAGGCACCATATAGTAGACATCTTTGGAATCCTATCATGTCAAGAACAATTTTAAGTTTTTATTACATTTTTTCAAAAAAGAAAAAGAAAAAGAAAATTGTATAGAGAAAGATTGATTGGTACCAAGTTTTCTCGTGTAGACAAAAATCTACGGAAATAAGTCATCGAAAGATAAGTAAGTAAGGTGCAATCCTCCGTTTTGTCAGGTAACTGAGTAGTATAGGACAAGTGTGAACAATAATGTAATTAAGGAGAAAATATAGAATAACTAGAAAGGAGGGGAAAGTAATCTTACCATATATTTTAGTATTTTAATCGCTTCCGACATAAAAGTTGAAGAGTGAACGGGCATAGCCATATACTTGTCCTCTAATTTGATAAATCTCTTGTATGTTGTCATTTGTGTGTTCTGTATAGCACCCGATCGATCGAGTATGTTAGTTGTCGAATAAAATAAAATAAAAAGCATGAGCAGGTATAAAGAGAAGTATATTTCCCAAATTAACAACAGACATCAAGTAGTTATAAGAAGTAACATTTTAATAAAAGCTTGGGTACCCAATTACATATAAAATGTTGGGTTATGTTGAGTACCTATTGAAGCCTCATAAAGAATGACCTACCTATCCACTTCATTCCTCATTTGTTTTTGAGCTAGGCATTATTAATTAGAGCATGCATGTATCTCAAATGAATGACCTAATTAAGTAATACGTAGGAATGCAGTGAAAAAGACATGAAGAAATCGTTATTACAATCACCTAATTTATTGAGATTGAGAACAAAATGGGATTTGTTTTCAATGTTCAAGGAGGGAGAATCCAATCGAGCTTTCTTCCTCTTTACAGTAACTAACTCTCACATTCAAAAGTGAAAACAACAATCCACAGCAGTTGTAGTTTGATGATTTAGAGAAACCCTCACTATAAAAATCAAAACTTTACTTGGTAAACAAACAAACGTGGTGAATTTGAAATTGCCAAAACCGATGCACAAACAAAATTGCCAAGGAGGAAGGTAGATACGCATACTTGAGCCATGGATGACCGGAGAGAGGGTAGCTACTGCTCCGGCGTCACTACGGAGAAGAAAGGGAAAAGTCTGGCTGTGACACTGTGAAACTGAGAATGAAAATCAAATCCCCTTTATGTTTACGTAGGTGAAGGGTAATATGGGTATTGCATATGAGACATGTGCATACCATGTGAGTGGGTGAGGAGCTTATTTATTTATTTATATTGAAACAAGTTTTGATTGTGCTTGGTGTTGGTGTCAGTTACGATACAATACTGGAAGATCCGAGTATTGTGCTTGATTGTGCATACCATCCAGAATCGGAAGTTGTAGGACGAAGATCCGAGTGATTGCTTCGCTACTTCTACCTCAGGTTTCCTAAATCCTTGTTTCCATTGCATATTTTTATTCTATTCGATTTGATCTGTTTCTCTTCATGTTTGATCCGATATTACATGAAATAAACACTTGCAGTTGTTTTTGTTTTTGTTTTTACAGGATCCCATCCCATGTAATTTCGATTTTCTTGTTCTTCTTCATGTAATTTCTGTCCGTCCAACTTTATCTAGGGTTTTTGGCCTAAGCTACCCCAGAATTCAGGGAACCAGCTATAATATAGATAGAGTTGCCTTTTGTGAATCTTCTCTGTTTGTACCTTACTCAATTGAGGGAGGGATGCTTATAATAACCCTTTTTCAGAGCTATATTATGCTTATAAGCATGGGTTAATTAATTTGATTACAGTACTATTAGTCTAGCATAATGGCCTTTTAAAATATTAATTTTTTTTTTTATAAAAAAAAGTGGACTAATAATTACTTTTTATTTTATGTTTTTTTATGCTTTTCCTTCGTGTTCTCGCAGATTGGAATTATGGAGAGAATTGATGGCCCCTCTTGTCCATATGGATACAAGTGGCGTGAGTATCCGGCTAGTGTTTACCTGGGTACTCATTTTCGGACTAATAAACCTGCAGTGATTAAAAAGGTTCTCTATGATTATCAATACAAAATTCCCATAGAGAGAGAAGTACAAATGTTGTATCATATCGGGAGTCATCCCAATATTGTCGGGTAAAATATTCCACTTCATATTTGAAGTCACAACTTTCTTGCATCTAATTCATCGTGGTGCAAAAGTTGATGTCTTTTGCTCTGTGGCCAGTTTACCTTCACTTAGCATTTGCTTTGGTTGTTTCCTATATTCTTATCATCTTTATACCGTTTATTTTTCTAATCACCGTACGTAATAAATAATATTTTCATCTACTTTCTAGTAATTTAATGTGCCTGTGTTGCTTGAGACACCATAGATGCTTCTAATACTTCTTAATCTTGATTGATGGCTGTTATTTAGTGTTGTTTTTGTTTCCTCTAATAAGATGGTTGCTCAACTTTTCTTATTACGGAGTAAAATACATTGCATGTTTGCACCAAATGTAATCTTGGTTGTTGATTTTAAATACAACGTGTGTTCACTAAACTATTCTTGTTGGGAGGTTTGGCTATAGGTTTCAGGATTCCTGGAAATTAGACGGCACTCTTAATTTATACTTTGATTATGTGGACAAAAATTTGGCGGAGTTCATCAAGGCCCCTTCTAGTCCAATTTTACCGACCGTGAGAAAAGTGGGTGAAATCCTTCTGTTGATTGTCTCATGTTCCATGTAATTTATGATCATGGATATGTTTTTTTTGGGGGAGCAAAATCTATCATATCTGCATTGTTTTGTTTCCATTGCTCAAGAAGCATTTGATTCATATCTTGCCGTGCATTATTCTTTATACCATTGCATCACTCGCATTCAACCATAATTGTTGTTAATATGGAAAATGACCCCTTTTGTTTTATTTTCCTGTATTTGGAAAAAGGAATATCTGCGGCAGATTCTCTCTGGCATCGCACATTGTCATTCAAAGGGCGTTTTACACCGGCATTTGGAACCTAAATATATCCTGGTAGACACCAAGAATGAAACACTGAAGATTGCAGAATTTGGAGAAGCCTTGGGTACGCGAAAGCCTAATATGTATACTACGCTGGTATTAATCAACCATACATGTCTTTCTCTTTTGCTTATATATATATATCATAGCAAGGAACTGATCATTCGCAGCATCAGTTTCCTTCCAATTTTGGTCGCTCTGTTTATTCCCATGTTGTTTATTTCATTTTCTAGGGCGACCCCAACTTTGGGTATAGGGCACCTGAACTCCTCATTTGCACACGCCAATTTTCTTTTGCTGCTGATGTGTGGGCAGTTGGTTGTATTTTTGCTGCAATGGTACGCCATGAGCCACTGTTCCATGGGCTAACCGTCACGGAAGAACTGAATTCAATTTTTAGGTACTTTAATATATAAACTCCTATATATGTATGCATATGTACAACTCTATGATGGATCAATCAATCGAGCCACACATTTGTATTTGTATTTGTATTTGTATTTGTATTTGTATTTAGAACTCTAATTACCTTCTCTCCATTTGTATTTGTATCTTTATTTAGCCTTTTGGGTATGCCAGATGAGAGCATCTGGTTTGGAATGACAACTTTGTGTGAACACATGAGTCCCGAACCTTATAAAGCTAAGGTGAATGCTTTTAGCATGTTTTAGTATGATAGATTTAAATATTAATTACCAAAAGAGAAATGTTTTTCACTATCTCCTACATACATTCAGGACCTAGAGTTAGAGAAGTGGGGTCATTTCGGACTTGAAGATACTGGACTTGACCTTCTCCGTGTAAGTGCAAAATTGATTTTATATTAAATTCACAAACTTACGTGGGCTGTAAAGTAATACTTGTGTTGTTCAACTCCAGAAAATGCTATGTTACAATCCAAAAGACAGAATCACGGCAGAAGATGCTTTGAGACACCCTTACTTTGCAGATAGCTCTAGTGATCCCACAATGCATGGCAAAAGGAAATTTGAAGAGATTTCTAGTGGTTAAGGTAACTACCATATGCTAAGGTATTTTAGTTATTCCGAGCGAGTACCAAAACCTTAAACTTATTATATGTAAAAATTGCTAGTTTAGGTCTTTGTTTTTATTGAGAATCGGTTTGCCAAAGCTTACTTTTAGCTTAATTTTAATTTAATTTTAAATTATGACTATATATGCTTCCTTTCATGCATGTCCATGATTTGTTCTTGTCCTCTTACTTGTGATTGTTTATACATAGATTTGTCTATGAACACTGGAAAATTGCTCATTACCTCTCTGGGCCAATGGCATATATATTAGAAGTGAATTTGACATACAAACTAATTACTCAAGTTTCCTGGGAAATTCGCGGGACACTCTACTAAGGGGCTTCTCTTTATGTTTTTAACTTAGCTGTATGCTTATTACATATGGACACTGTCTCGTGCTATTTGAATTCAAATTCATTCTGGGATTAAAGGCTTCTGTTTCTCTGGTAATAGCAAGTTCAAGAGTTCCTTTCGTTTTTGTATACAAATACAAGGAGAGCTTTTACTTAAGTATATTCTTAATTTTAGGGTAACTTAGTTGCCCAAGGTTCTTGGTAATTCCTGGGTAAGATTTAGGTGATATTATATACGCTAAGATAAGAATTTCTTTTTTTATTTTTTTATAGCAGTCCTTACCTTTTTAATTCCTACTTAATAGACAAAGCTCACATTATATACTACACATAACCTCTTTTTGTGATGACTTCTAAGGTTCTTTATAGATTTATTAAAAATATGTTCCCATTCTTCAGATTCACTTACATGAGTCAGAAATATAATAAATCCCCTGTTACTAAAGTTTACCGGATGAACTATCTAAGCGCGGTGCTTTATATTTATCATATTTCCTCCAGTACATTCCTTTAAGATTTAGCAGCTTCTTTAAGTTTTATTTCACAGCTTATTTGTGTATTACTATGGTACTGACTCGAGATTCCGAAACATATAAAAGGACCTCTTACGTATAGGTTAATAGAAGGCTTCGGTATAGAGTTTTATGGGGCCTCCCCCTAGTTATAAATGCTATGTAGGACATAATTTTTGTTATTGCAGAACTCAGCCGCTTATTTTAGGTTATTCTTTCTCTACACCAAGTTAAACCATCAAGGATTTCCCTTTTCCAACCCACATTCCCGCTCTTTTTCCTACAGGTTTTAAGTAGCCACGCGTGCAGGGTATACTTTTTGACTTCCTTTTATTCGCGTTACCTTGTTTGTATTCCTTGTCTTCTGCCATTAGAATTGACTCAGGTACTTTTTTAGTTTAGGGGAATCCACTTATTTCTGTTCTTATGTAGCCACTTGATATTATAAGGAAGTGTGTGCTCTACTACTTGCATTTGACGAAGAAGCCGAAAAGAGAGGAACTCGTTTTTAAATAAAAAGATTCTGCTTTATCTATAAAGTCTAGTATAGCATACCTAAAGCCTGTAGAGTGAATATAACTAAAGAAAAGTCTGAATTAGATAAGTGTGTGTTTGAGCTAAAGCCCTACTTTTGAATATACCTAAAGCATGCTTTGAGCCCCCATTTTATATATATATATATACAAGTCCTTGTTGAACTTAGGACAGGAAACACTTAATCTTAATACGGGACTCTCCTCGAGTACTCTTGTTGGCGGCTATGAAGGAAGAGATGTGTTTGTGTTTGTGCTGTCAATTGCACAACACCAAACCATTGTGCATATATTTATATACAAAAACTGATAAATACAAACTCACTTGACACTTATCTACCAACTTATAAAATTATCAATAGACTACTGATGAATACAAGAATAAAGATAAGGATTATAAGTTGCGAGTCCTAATTAACTTTGAATTCTTTACGTCTCCCCTGCAAGCTGAGCATTGGCCGAATGGTAAGCTTGGACTGAAACAGAGCAAATGATGGATATCACACTTTTCCTAACACTCCCCTGCAAGCTGAGCATTGGCGGAATGGTCAGCTTGGACTGAAATAGAGCAAATGATGGATACGACAAGGCTTTAGTGAAGATATCCGCAACTTGTTGGTGTGAATGAATATGAGACACAAAGATCACCCCTCTCAACCTTTTCATGAACAAAGTGATAATCGATTCGAATATGTTTTGATTGCTTGTGGAAGACGGGATTAGATGTCATATAGCTAGCGGACATGTTATCACATAACAATAAGGGAGCTTGAGACGTGCAAACACAAAGCTCCCGCAAGAGCTGTAGAATCCAAATAACTTCAGTTGTGGCACTAGCAATGGCTTTATATTTAGCTTCTGTTCTTTGCTAGATGACCAACTTGCGAGGTTGCCACCATATAACACGCAATATCATTGTGTGGAACGACAAAAGTCCGGATCATCAGACCATCTTGAATCTTAAGCAACAATTGGATTTGTCGTGGAGGGCTGCAAACACAATCCATAATGCCAAGTGTTCTTAAGAAAACGCAATATGCGCTTTAGTGCCTGCCAATGAGCATTGATCTGTAGGCCGATGCATATATTGACCGACACACCCGATTCACTGCATAAGAGATGTCTGGTCGAGTAACCGATCGAGGCATACTGCAATTAAAGCCCGACAATGCTACGATAGATAGAGAAAAAAACATCTTCCATTTGCGAAAAGGGAGCAGCTGGAGTACTTACGGGTTTGTCGTCAACCATATTGACTCGAGACAAGATGTCAAGAACATATTTTGATTGGCTGAGAAATAATCCACCGTCCTTATGTAGAACCTCAATACCAAGAAAGTAATTCAAGGAACCCAAATCCTTCGACTGAGCAATGAAAGAGGTTAAGAAAGCATGATTGTTTCTGGTTAAAATCAAATCATCAACATAAACCTGCATATAATTAATCCAAGTGTTAACTTGTCGGACAAAAAGAGACGAGTCTGATGCACTCCCCCAAAAACCATGAGTAATTAAATTTTGTACGTAAAATTTTTGTAATCAAGTTGTTTCTTAAAAAGCACTTGGTAAAGAGATTTGTCTTTGAAATTGAAGTTATGGTGCGATTAATTAAGAATACAGCGGTGGAAAAGGCTTGTTCCCAAAAATGAAGAGGAAGAGATGCATGAGCTAATAACGACAACCTTTTTGCTACAATGTCGCGATGTCTGCGTTCAGGAAAACCATTTTGTTCATGAGTATGTGGGCATGGATGTTGATGAAGAATTCCATGGTGATTAAAAAATGATGTTAAGGAGCGATATTCACCTCCCCAGTCAGTTTGAACCTTTTAAATTTTGACTCCAAATTGAGTTTGAACCATGGTGACAAAATGATGAAAAACGTCAAAACACTTTGGATTTAGCCGTCAAAAAATAAACCCACATATATTTTGTACGATCATCTAGAAAGTGAACAAAATAATAATTTCCATTCGAAGAGGGAAATGGTGCAGGACCCCATACATCACTAAGCACCAGATCAAATGGTTGAGAGGACGACTCATAAGAAATAGGTAGATGAAAACGACGACTCTTTCCTAACTGACAAGCACTACAGACCCCAAGGTCTTTATTTGAACTGGCAGGTAACTCAAAATATGAAATGGTTTTCCCAAGGACTCTTTTATTAATTTGGGCGCCTTAACCAATTATGTCAAGATTTGAAAGACTTTAATATTGAAAGCTAGATTTTAATCTCTGTTTCGAGCAACAAAGGCTTTATAAGACGAGATACCTGTTGTTTCGCTTGATTAAAAAAGTTTCACTTGAGTTTTATGCAAGTCTTTCAGTTTGTTAATATTAATATTAAATAATTAATTACAATTAACAAACACCAAGAATAAAAGTAACAACACAAATTCAATTGCAACCAAAGAACATGCAATATACGAATTAATTAATCGGATAACAAGTCAACACCAAACCATATATATATAAAAGAGCAATAAAAATATATATATATATGCAAAAACAGTGGCAGCAACAAAAGGATATTAACAGCAGCCACAAGAGCCAGCCAAAAAGAACAGTGGCCACACAAAGAGGTCGGTAAAGAGTCGGAACGACATCGAAGTGGTGAATCTTCGCTGAAACATATCGCAACGATGTCGGATTGGTCTTTCTTACTGTAATTCAGTCGCAACAACGTCGCAAGGTGTTGTTCTTCTTCGTGTTGTCGTTGCCTTGTTGGAACGACGTCGCAACCTGTTCTTCATAACATACTGTATGTTTTTTCTTCTTGTTGTCGTTGCTTTGTTGGAAGGTGGTCGGATGCTCACAGTTATCGGAAGGTTGCCGCAAAGACGTCGAATAGAGTTGTCGCTGAGTTGACGGAACGAAGTCGGATATGGATTGTCGCAAGGACTTCGGAACAACGTCGTGCAGTGATGCAGTTCTTAAATTGAAGCTACCAGTTTGTTATTTTTGGTTATTGTTATTTCATATATTGTGCTAGTTGGGTCTTAGTATTGGGCTTTTTATCTAATGTTGAGTCCAGCCCATTATATGGGATTGGTACTGTCCTTGTGCTGGAATCTAGGAGGAAGGCATATAGCCTGCACATTCGGTTAGAGAATGATCGTTGTGTAATCATTTGCTTGTTTTCTTTCTGATGAATGAAATTCCTCTCTCTAGATTCTATCATTCTTCTCTTCTATATTCTTTTATTGTGACTGTCTTGTTACACAAGCTACCATTCTTCTTTCATTACTGAAGGTAGCGCATCATGCAAGAAGGACACATGCTCAAACCTACGTCGTATTAACATGATGAAAACCCTAAAACCCACCAAATCCTCTTCTCTTTCTCATTCTAATATCTAACTCTTTCTCTCTGCCTTGCAAGCCGAACAAGATCTCCCAAGCTCCGGTCATCCTGAAGCCTCCATCGTCTCCGCCGTTCCTGGAACCCTATCAATTCCGCCGGCGTCCAATTCTAGATCTTCGAGCAGTCCTAGTCTCTCATTGTTTCTTTAACGGCATTGTCCAATATAAGATTTCATCATTCCATTGGATCCTTGTCTTCACTTTCACGCTCTGATTCTTCAAGTTTAGCTCATCACTCTTTTGGTAATTCTCAAGGTAAGGCATATACTTTGCTACCAAAGATC
>JAYMTK010002722.1:0-13342 GCA_036897405.1 Pelargonium myrrhifolium | reverse complement strand
ATATATATATATATATATATAGTAACCAATAAGGTGATGTCACATCATCGATTAACACTCGTATCTGCTCCAATGAATTTGTGGACATGGAGCGTCTTGTTGGATTCATTTGTCATTATCTTTTAGCTGAGATCTCAGCTAATAAATCATGCATGAGATTCATTGCACTCATATCAAATTTTATGCAATGTCTTATATCAATGAAATTTGATTTGGGCAAATGTCTCGAGTCAATGTTTTTTTTTTTTTTGAGGTCTTGAATTCGAGATCTAGATAATACAACTGCATTTGTCTTTATGGTCTATGTTTTTCAGCTTGATTGAGAATTAGTCTGAGTTATCACCGCAGTGAACTCACAAGCAGAAAGAAAATGATTGCACGCAAGAGAAAGTGTCGGCATAATTGTAATTTTTTTATTATTAGAAATTTTATTTATGTAAATATTAATACAACTGCATTTGTCTTTATGGGTCTATGTTTTCAGCTTGATTGAGAATTAGTTTGAGGGTGGTGTGGCTTAAATGTGTTTATTGCAGACCCACTTCAAAAATCTTATAGTTAAAACCGAGAATGAAATATATACACTACCGTTTTTTTTTAAATAGTAGTGTTTGAACTCTTCACTTATCAATATAAAACTCTTGAGTAAAAAAAATTTACTGTGTTATCTAGCGCTGCATATTTGATCCACACACATAAATAAATAACTACAGTGAACTCGCGAGCAGAAGTAGAAAATTATTGCACGCAAGAGAAACTGTCGGTATAATTGTAATTTTTTAATTATTAGAAAATTTATTTATGTAAATATTTAATTATATTGGTTGGTACTTCTTCTTGTGAAGATGAAGATTTGGTTGATCCATATGGAAAAGAGATATTTGGAACAAATAATTAAATTGGGACCAAAATGAAAGAAAAATTTATATCTGTGGTGCAAATGATAATATATGCAAATTTGCATGTAAACAAATGTAAATATATATAAGTTGTTTGGCTGTGACTGTTGTTGTGTCAATGGGTCGTTTTCAGTGTAACCTGAACAACGGACACAAAGCTGGAAATATGGACCCAACCACCAATTGGGACCATTTTGTAAATTTATTGAATTATAGACCCGTTTTGACGAAGAGTTGACAATTCGAGTTTCAAGTCGAATTAATTTAAAAAGATCTGATTTAGTTTTTGTCTCAAACATTACAAGAAATTTTATTTTCCGCGATGATCTCTTTTGGTCATTGCAAAATAACTTGTCGAGGATAGAAATTGCGCGACAGAAGATTGTTGTCGCCGAAGCACTACTTATCGAAAAGAAAAATTTGTCACGAAAAGCAAACCATCCACATATTGAACTTTTATATGTAACAACTCAATTGATGTTTATGGCCGTCGACTACAATTGGGCCACCTTCCGCGACAACCAATAGATTTCTTATTGCAGAAACTGGTTATTTTTGTAGTGAAACCCGCACGTTTTACACGTATAACACAAAACTTGCAACCCACATCCCTTTCGGGGTGAGTCTCGGTTTTTCAGATCCGAAACCTGAATTGTCACGTCTATTCTTTTTTTCATTGGTATGGACATTTGTGTGGGCTTTTAGTTTGGTGTTGGGCCTTATTGGTCCATATTTGTTTGTACCCTTTTGGGCACTAAAATGGACCAATCAACAATGTAGATATGGGTCATAACATGTAGTTGACCCATTTAACTTTCCTTATATTGCTAAGCAATTAGTACTATTCATGATGACTCATGTTGTCTTGAGGCTTTGGTTATTTTGGTTGACAAGTCAATGGACATGAATAGTGTTAGGCTTTTGTTTTTTCACATTTGTGTGTTTGTGAAGAGACTTGAGTGTGGGAGCAAAACACATGGACAATAATGTGGAGGGTAAAATGGTAATTATGAGGTTGGTTCTCATGGGACCCTCAAGAGTATGATTTTTGGTTACCCAAAGAGAGAAGGAGACAAATGATTTAATTTATTGTGCAGAAATTATCAAGAACATCGACTTAAACATTTTGATCTAGTTAAAGTCGAATCATTCACATACAGTCTTAAAACTTGTAAGCAAAATGGCTTTCATATAGTTTACACGTATTGTAAAGACAATATCGTGAGAAGTTTACACATATCGTACCGTGTTAAATGGGTTTTATGTTACTTCTCACATTGCATATTGTTTTTGGTGAGACTTTTTGCCTCCATATATCCCAATTCAAATATATTTATCTTTGTCCACTTGTACTAAATGGGCTTTTTAGTAAAGCCCAGTAATTTGAGATCCACTTTCAAAATGGGCTATCTAGTGAAGCCCACAAATTTGATACAAAATTGTGATTTTGTTCAAATATCAATACTACATATACATCCACTTAAACTGCATGCACCTGAAATCCGATCCACATTTTTGCGGGTTCTTATTGCATATAATAGACTTATAGACCTGATCAATTTTCAGGTCACACAAATATGCACATTTTTACGTAAAACTCAATACCCACAACTCATACCCCTTTGGATCGGATTCAGGATATTCCTTTCCAGTCTGATCTGGCTCAAAACTCGGGTTGTCAGCTACATCAGTTTATATCTAAATGGGCTTTTCTAGTAAAGCCCATAAATGTGATACACATATGTGAATCTTGCTCCTTTTTACCATTTAGTGGTTGAAAAATAGCAAGAAAAAGTGGCAGTTTGTGGCAGTTATTTCAGTTAAAGCCTAAAGGACTGCATTTCACAAAGAAGCAGAGAAGCTCTCACCTCCACTAAATAGCTAAACCATTAAAATTAATCTTCAAAATTAACTAAATAAAGAAACTAATCTCCATTTATATATCATCAAAAATATACCAAATCAAACTTTTTTACCAAGAAAGAATAAATAAAGAAATTCTCTACTAGTCTAGTTTCAATAAAAGGAATAAAAAAAAAATCCCAAAAAACCAAAAAACATCTTGCTAAATATCAAAATTATAAATAGAAAATGTCCTCAAATGACCTCTCAAAGGCAGAGCTTGGTTTAGGCAAGGGAAAATTGGGAGCTGGGACTATTTCTTTACCTGAATCTGAGATAGTTAAGCTTGCACAAAAGGTATATTCGAATTCGAATTTTATATTTTTAATAGTATTTTCGGGTTTTTTTACCACTGCTACGCACTACAAATAAAAATCTCTTGAAACGTTGGGGTTGTCGATAGGATTTTAGGCTTTATGCGTTTGACCCAGGTCAATTCGATGATTGTGATGTTCCACAAGTTCTCTTGATGCCTATATGCGGACTTTTCCTTCTCCCGAGTAATTGGTCCTGTAAAACAAGATACTTTCATACTAAAATCATCACTACTATAGGCACTAGATATACTAAAGTGAACGTGTCTTCTTACTTTTTTGTCTATCTTTTTATGGTAAAGTTTTACTTTTCTTATTCTTACAGTTGTCATTCTGTTTTGACCGCTATGCGTTACGCATTCTCATTTCCTAGTAAGCCTAATTATTTGTCCCAAGTTTTCAAGAGGTTTTATCCCGAATGGGCTTCCCAAGGGTAGTCGTTAGGTGGTTCTTCTTCCAACCTCCTAATAGATTAGTCGGTTCTATTTTACACAATCCAAACTTACAAAAATACAGATCAAATTTTGAGAGTTCGCAGGTTCGAATCTAAATTGTCAGCTGTATGTAAAATCTACAACCGACCTAACATGACCAAAGCCCAAAACTTGCATTTGTGGGTCGAGTTCAGCCTTTTTAAACTCACTCAAAATTCGAACTGTCATCTCTAAAGATATGTAATTATATGCTTGTGATGCGACACAAAAATCCGAAAATAATTTTAGCCAACGGAAATCTTACACGTGGCTAGGCGACTAGTCAAAGAGTCAGCGAGACTATTGGTCAAAGAGACCCGAGAACCCGAGACCCTCTCATCGATGTAGTAACAATTTCTTCAATGGTGTTGCAGTTATTAGCGGAGCTAATAGGAACATATGTCCTCATATTTTCCGGATGCGGATCCGTTGTTGTAAACAAATTATACGGTGGTGTCGTTTCATTTCCTGGAATTTGTATAGTTTGGGGCTTGACGGTGATGGTCATGATTTACTCAGTTGGTCACATCTCCGGTGCACATTTTAATCCCGCCGTCACAACGACGTTCGCAATTTTTCAACGCTTCCCCTGGAAAGAGGCACGTTTTTTTCTATTGAAATCGTTAAGTTAACGAGTTTTGAGATAAAAGAGTTAGCGATCGTGTTAAAGATTGTCTTGCGTGCGAAATGCAGGTACCATTATACGCAATTACACAGATGATAGGGTCGTTACTTGCTAGTGTCACGTTGAGGTTTATGTTTCCGGTGCACGAGAAGGGTTTCTTTGGAACGGTGCCAACGGGATCAGATGTACAGTCTCTTGTGATCGAAATCATTATTTCGGCTATCTTGATGTTCGTTGTATCGGGCGTCGGGACTGATAATAGAGCTGTTAGTACATATTCTTGTTACAGTTTTAATTTCCGTGTTGATTTTATTTTACGTAGGATTGTGCATCGGTTAAAGACCAAACCAAACGGAAACCAATCAATATAGTCTATCCAATTCGATCCTCAAACCATCAATATTGTTTCAATTTGGTATGAAATTATGCTATTTTGTTTCAAATTGGTCTAACATGTACAAGTATCGTCAAGTTAGGTTGACGTAACACTTAAGTTAGATAAATTTACTAATGAGACCAATTTAAAACAAAATTGTACACTTGAGGACGTGGTTGTCACATCAATTTTGTTTCAAAATGGCCTCCTTTGTAAATTTATCTAACTTAAATGTCGCGTAGTTGTTACGTCAACAAGAAAATTCTAGATTTTTTTAGCATAATTAGCGACTAAATTGGAACAATATGAATAATTTATTGACCAAATTGGTATAAAAATCAAATTAGAACATAAAATAGCCGAGAGACCAAAATGAAACATTTTTTCTTTACACAACCCTAAGTATAAGAATGTTTATTTTCTTCTTCGGTACTAACAAATTTAGAATCTTTCTTTTTATGCAGAACCCTCAATTCGCTGGAGTTGCTGTCGGAATGACAATTGTACTAAATGTATTCGTTGCAGGGTAATATTCATATACGTAATCAGAATTAAAGCTCGAATTAGTAAAACATTCATTACCCGTTAGATCAATATGGACATCAGTTGACTGATATAACTTTATATCAGTTGTAACCTAAACGACGTAACTTTGAGTTTAAAAAAACTAATAAAGTGATGACACCTCATTTAAAATCATGGATCTGGCCGGGTCAATCCGCTCCCACAAATTCACTTGGGTGGATATAAAGTGAAATTTAATGAGGTGTCGTCACCTCGTTATCTTGGTTTAAGTTGCAACTGATATAACGTCATATTAGTCAACTGATTCTCATTTTACTTTTACTTGTTATATTACCGAAAATTTGATAATTATCACTCGTACTCGTTTCAATGCAGACCAGTTTCAGGGGCATCAATGAACCCAGCAAGAAGCCTTGGGCCTGCAATTGTGATGAACATCTACAAGGGCTTGTGGGTGTATATGGTTGGGCCACTTTTGGGCACTATTTGTGGAGCTTTTGCTTATAGTTTGTTGAGATCCAACAATCTATAGCATAGGTAGATATAGAGATTTGTCCTCTCTCCTCCTCTCTCTCATTTCTTGAATAAACATGTTACTCATCAATTGAACCCAAGTACTTGAGGAAATGTAACAATTTCAAGACACATTCGCAATATTTGTAAGCTGAGATTGTAAACGACTGTTTGATTGATAAGTAAAATTTACAATTTCAACGACATATATGACTAATCAAGACAGATCTATAGTATTTATGTCAACAAAAGTTACGTGTCTGATTGACCTATAATGATTATGCATACTGGATTATCAAGAATGATGATATGAACATTTTCAGGCAAATACAAACCGCAGATGATCTGTTGAACTGTGCTTGAAGAAATTTAACAATTTCAAAACAAGGCCACGATGTTTACATGTTTATGGTATAAACAACTATTTAGTTGAACAAAACTATCTAAAAATGTCAGCGTTCAACAACACATAATGTTTGCTGATAATGCATATTTTATTGTCGTCAAAGGTGTAACATTAATAAAAAAAAATTCTAAATTATTATATATACTTCTTAGGATGCTCCTTCTATCTAGGGTCAAGCTTTTTTTTTTTTTCAATTGATTTATAATCATATGATTATGGTTCTATAAAAACATGAAATTAAAGAAACAAAATGAACACATGGAGTCACATGAGTGACAAATAGATGCAAACACAAGCCCATCACATGGCTTCAAATTTGACACATATTGTCTCTTTGACAATATTGCCTATAATATTGTGACCATACAAATCTCAAAAACACCTAAAAGGCTCAAAGCTAGCTTTGATCCTAATTTTGTTTTATTCTTCAAATTTTTATGGCCAAAGCCAATAATAACTTTCATATATGATATGACTCTCTTTACCAAATCAAAATATATATACATTTTTAAGAGCTTAAATCATTGACCATACTCACATGGGTGTAGGGTCTCTCATCCTCAAAATTGTCCTTACCACTCATAATTTAAATAATAATTAATCATTTTTTTTTGGTGAAGTCTTTTTAGATAATATGGAAGAGCCTTATCTCCAAAAGACTTTGTTAATACCCTATAATTAATGTGTATTAAAATAGGGGAATTATTTTTTAGCATATAGTTGGTGTGGTGATGAGTTCAAGGTCCAAATCTCTCAACATCAACATAGTTCAATAGATCATTAAACAAAGCTACAAAAGTGGCTATTTGGTGTCAATAGGCCATAGCCATACCAATCACAAGCTTAAATCTAATTAATTAAAGGGGCTTTAAGGGTTTTTTTTCAAATGCTACAACAAAACTCTAATGTAAAATTAAACAAATAAGTGTTTTCGGGCAATTTATTTTTACCTAAAGTCGTTTACTTCATCGAGCGGTTTGAATAGCACATTCTTTACATCAATCTGATAATTTCATGGGATTTTTGAATTGGATATTAGAGTTTAAAATCTGGTGGTACGTATTTGAGATTTCTCACAACCAAAGAAAAAATTGAGATACACCTAAAAGTATGCTCGAATAGTTGTGTTATACAAGTTAAATTTATGATACTTAATCGTTTAATTTTAGGATATCATACTTAACGTTTTATAAAACCACGTTTCATTTAGTCAACTTGTCGTGTTTGTGTTCCATGTATATGAACATATGAGGTTGGTTCTGATTCTTTTAGCACACAATCAATCATTGAAACGACACAAACACAACACATGTACAAGTTGACAACAAGTGATCAACAACCCGTGCTACTAATAATAATGTGCAATAACTCGAACTCTGGTCAACATAAAAGTTAGTCAAACTTAAAAACAACTTATTTGCCTAATAAACCAACCTATCTTGATCATAGAATTAAGACATTGATAAGTGCAAATCAACAACTATTAGTGGTCCAATTGGTTTAGGATCCAACTTTTGTGACCAACTTGGACTTGTATTTAATCAATATATGGTACCCAAAAAAAGCTCTTTGAAAATGCAACTCGTGAAGCCTAAATATGAAACCGCAATCATAGACTCATAGTTCATAGCTCCATGAACCATGCATGCATTTATAGAATTCACACAATTGATTTGAAATATATATATATATATATGGACACACATTTTGATTTTGCTTATATTAATATTCTTAGCCATAATGGCACCGCATGCATGTCACGATGGCCTATGTTTTTGTGGTCCTAAAACAACTTATAAAATGTCGAGTTAAAAGTGTTTGATGCAGGAGATGAAACACTTTTAAACATAAACACTGTTGTTTCAAATGTACGATAACTATTGATATATCATACCCAAATGTTAACTCGAACTAAATGCTCGAAATCGGCCATAGAATGTGAAACTATGGTCTATACACTGAACGATGTTAAGTGATACCTAATGTATACAAGTTTTATCTCAATCAACGAGCACTAACGTCTAGTAACAAATATATCATCTGCATCGCCGTCTCTTGTTCTCACACCTTGTGTGACCTTTATTCGATTATTGACCACTTGAGTATTACAGATGATCTCGAAATATTTCTCAGCCTCTGTAGCCGTTTGCGCAAGTCTAGAGGAATTGTTGAGTAGAGAACTATGAGTAGTAGCTCTACACTATAATGTGTTAGATGAACACAAAGTTTTTACATGCATATTTCAACATGTCTTTTCACGTGTAAATTTGTTACGACTTTGCTGGTGGATTGAAAAGAGATATATATATATATATATATATATATATATATCTTTCTCATGATAATTCAAATAAATCAAAGAGACAAAAAAAAATCCATTATCGTTACAGTTTTACTAGGTAATCAAACTCGTGACTTTAAAAAATAAACTCAATTAGAAATTTAAACTGATCATAGTAAAAATAAAAAATAGTTATAATCTTGTGCGCATGTTATCCACTTATTAGCTCGATCGACTAACCCTAATCTTGAGCACCACAGGTGATTTCGAAATATTTTTTCATCCTCTATAGCCGTTTGCGCAAGTCTGCAGGAACTATTGAGTAGAGAACTATGACTCTATGAGTAGTAGCTCTACAATATAATGTGTTAGATAAACACAAAGTTTTTTACATGCATACTTCAACATGTCTTTTCACGTATAAACTTGTTACGATTTTGCTGATGAACTGAAAAGATATAGATATTGATCTCTTTCTCATAATAATTCAAGCAAATCCATTAACGTAATCAAACTTGTGACTCCTAAAAACAAACTCAATTAAAAATTTATACTGATAGTCGAAAAACCAGTTATAATCTCGTGCATAACGTTATCCACTTATTTGCTCGATCGACTAACCCTAATCTTGAACCGGCCATTGGTGTCGGTGATAGTGAGACATGTACGGCCACCATGCACATGTGCATGCAATTAGGACAGCTTCCTGGTTCGTCCCTACTATCTTTCAATTTTCATGGTCCCTATTTGTGACTTTTTATAAGATTTTGATCATCATCTATATATATCTCTATCCTTTGCTTTTACTTTATTTTTATTTATTTATTTATTTATTTTAGTGGTATAGATTTCATTGCAAAGAACTATACAATACAATTGTGCTTACAACTCTATTATTGAATGTAAATTCTTTTGATTGTTCATTACAATTTGTGTCAAATTTTGGGATGTGAAACCATCATTTCGTTGATCAATTTGATAACATACTCTAATTTCATCACAATTTTGTCGGATGGATACGAGTGAGTGTTATTAAGGTCATTCAACGGCTGACCTTCGATTAACGTTTTAAAGAGAGTTTGTAAGGGTTTTAGAGGAGTCCCTTATGTGGTACCGTGATGGTTGGTTGTCCAACTTAATTACTCTTTCTGTCTCAAAATAAGTGTCATGTTTCTTTTGAATTTTGATCCAAAATGAGTATCATTTTTCATTTTTTAGTAAATTAGTTATGCATGAATTGTCAAAAGTATAAGGAAACTAGTTAGTTAATAGTTCTTAACACATAATCATAAGGATGCAATAGCAAATATACAATGAAACTCATTTTAAGACGGAAAGTATTATTTTCTAGAATTCTAGAAGAAAGAACATACGTTAACTGAATTTCAATGTTACAACCAATGGAGAGTGAGGTCCAGGAATTAGTGCGCAACAATATGTAAAAGCATAGAGATTTTAGAATACGTTAACTTTACGCTAAACAGATAGTTATATTGCATGAGCTTGAATTTGATTGGTCAAAGTAACGCGACAAATTCTTATTGATTGGTTAATATAAAATTAGAACGATCATGAATTTGAATATCAATTCCTATTACTTAAAATTAGGCCAAAACGAGCAAGTGTAGAATTGTCAAACTACCATGAGCATGAGACTTAGGGCCTCAACTGTGGCCGACCTCCCATTTAATGTGGACCAAAACGATAGACCACGAGCGAGACTTAAGATCTAGGCTTCGACTGATCTCTCACTGTTATGATCATATTTTACATTTTTTACCGTCTATTCAATTCAATTTGCTGGTACGTTTCTACTAATTTATTTACACGAACCCTTAGTGAACCGATTGATATCACAAATATACCAAAAATATGCATTCAATTAAGGGGTTGAATTTTTTTACAAAATATAAACTCCTACTTTGGAAAAACAGAAAATCATAAATGAGACTTGAATTTCTACACCTTCATTGCAAGTTGTTTCTCTGGTCAAATTCGTCCATATTGTAACAGAAATTAATGGACAATTTAAATACAACAAAAGCCAATAATAGCTCGACACGTGTACATATTTTAGTCCACCCAGCGGTTAAAATAGAAAAACCCCCACCGAAACGGTTTCGTTTTGACTGTTAAGCAAATAATGCAATTAAATAAAATAAAAAATAAAAAATATTAGATTTAATCTGGGCCGTTGATTGTAACAAGACAGAAAAGACACATCACAGGCACATGATGATTGATGAATGTGCCTTTTAGAGCCACTTGATTAGATTTCAGATTTCCAATTATATATATTTTTTATTATTATTACAATAATTATTACATAATAGCAATATTAGATTGCTCTGCTCAACAGACACAAAAGGCTCAGTGAATGCGATAGTGAGAGTGTGAAGAAGAAGAAGAAGAAGAAAAGGAAAGATCTGGAGAGTGATTTGGTTTCGGATTTGCTTATTCTGATCTGATCCGATCAGATCATTCCATTTCAGTGTCTGGATTCTCGTAAATCTGCATCTTCTCCGTTGCAGATTTGTGGATTTATCGGTGAAAATGACGAACTGAGCTGAAGTGTGTGTGAGTGAGTGAGTGAGATCTTGAGGTACTCGTTTGTTGTGATTTGAGTTTCGATTTCTATGTTGTTGATTCTGTTTTCATTTGATGTGCATTTAGAAATCTTCAGTTTTATGATTTCTGTCGGTTTCTGTGAATTCTCCGATGACTCTGTACCTGAATGATGCTTCAGTACTCATTTGTTTTGGTTGATTTTCGATTCTGTATCGGAATGATGTTTCTGTGCTCGTATGATTGTCACTTCTTGTGCATTCAGAAATCTTTCAGTTCTATGTTGATTCTGTTTAATTTTTCAGTTTTAACGTTTCTGTCGGTTTCTATGAATTCTCCGATGATTCTGTATCTGGATGATGCTTCGGTACTCATTTGTTGTGGTTTCTATGCTTATTCTGTGTTCGTATGATTGTGCATTCAAAATTTTTTCAGTTTTATGATACCTGACGGTTTCTATGAATTCTCTGTTGATTCTGTATCTGAATGATGCTTCAGTTTTCTAGGATTTTGACTGGCTGTCCGCTTGGAATTCTTCACTTTTTATGATTTATGTTGAGGTACTCATTTTTTGGGTATGATTTTCACTTCTTATGCATTCAGAAGTCTTCAATTTTATGATTTCTGTGACTTCTCTGTTGATGTATCTGAATGATGTTTTTCTATGATTTTGACTCGCTGTGATCTTCACTTTTATGGTTTCTGTGGATTTATAAGATTTTTCTTTTGATTCTGTACCGGAATGATGCTTTGATAATGTAAATTGAAAGCTGAGATGGTAGGATTGTGAAGAAAATGAATGAACTTCTGCATCTGAATGATGCTTCCGTTTTTCTAAGATTTTCGCTTGCTATGTAGTATGTACTAAGAAATCTTTACTTCTATGATTTTTGTCCATATCTGATTCCTCTGTTGATTCAATGATGCTTGGCTAATAAAGAAAATTGAAAATTGAGATGATTGGGTTGTGAAGGAAACGAATAAACTTCAGTGTCTAAATGATGCTTCGGTACTCATTTATTGAGATTGAGTTTCCATTACTATGTTGATTCTGTGTTTGAATGATACTTCTGTTTTTCTATCGTCTTCAGTTGCTGTGCACTCATAAATCTTCACTTTTATGAGTTCTATCTGTTCCTATGATTCTCTGTTGGTTCTGTGTTCTGTGTCTGAATGATGCTTCAGCAATGGAAATTGAAAGTTGAGATGGTTGGATTGTGAAAGAAATGAATCAACTTTGGTATCTGAATAATGCTTGGGTCCTCATTTGTTGTGATTGAGTTTCCATTTCTATGTTGATTCTGTATCTTTGAATGATGCTATTGTGCACTTAGAAATCTTCACTTTTATGATTTCTGTCAATTTCTACGATTTTTCTGTTGATTCTTCGGCAATGGAAATTGAAAGTTGAGATGGTTGGATTGTGAAGGAAACGAATCAACTTTCGTATCTGAATGATGCTTCTTCTTTTTCCAATGATTTTTACTTGCTGTCAACTCAGAAATCTTCATTTTTGTCTGTCAATCTCTTTGATTTCTTTGTTGATCCTGTATTTGAATGATGGAAATTGAATGTTTAGATGGTTGGATTATGAAGAAAAAGAATTTAACTTTTGTATCTGGATGATGCTTCGGTACTCATTTGCTGTGATTGACTTTCTTTTTCTCTGTTGATTCTTTAGCTTAATGATGCCCTGGTAATGGAAATTGAAAGATGGTTGGATTGTGAAGGAAGGAAATTAACTAGATTTTCATGCGAGTTTATGTGGATTCAGGATGTGTGTTGAGCTGAATTTTACTGATTGCGGATTCTTGTTTATGTTTGATTTGCTGTTGCAGGTGATTTGGGGGTGTTTTGAAAGTTGATTTGTGGTAATCATGGCCGGAGAATTTGAAGAACCGCTTAACCTTACTTTTCAGGTTTATATTTCACCATATATTTACGTATGGTCTTGCAAGTTACAATATATCCTTGTGTTTGCTGTCGGTGCAAATATTAGAAATCATTTTGTTCACAAACAATTAACAGTTAATGGTTTTTGTTCTAATGCTATATTATGCGACTTTTGCTTTATTTTTATTCCTTTTAATTTGAGTGCTCTTATAAGGTAAACAAAGTGGCTTTTTCTATATAAGCTAAAAGATCTGTGTGGCTGAATTAGTTTGACCTTAATGGATTTGCCCTTGCTTTGTTAGTTACTAAACCTGCTGACCTTATCACGAATGTCAAAAGTCTTGAGAGTTGAGTAAAACAAAGATTGTTAGTGTTATTAGATAGGCTGCTACTTGTTTCAATGTCATTAAAAGTAATGCTTCTTTGAGGTTCTCCAACATATGTGGTTGGCAAGCTAGAGGATTTTAATTCTCTTAGAACTTTTTGTAGGTTGAAAACTAGGTGAGTTGAAAGAAATAAAATGTTTTGTTTACTTCAGTTTTTTTTTTTTTTTTTTTTTTTTTTGTTTTA
>JAYMTK010002721.1:0-13347 GCA_036897405.1 Pelargonium myrrhifolium | reverse complement strand
CAAAGCAAATATAAACTGGGCTTTTAAGCTGGCCCATGTTTGATAAAATGGCTCGCATCAAATACTCTCATCTCAAAATGATCCTTGTCCTCAAGGATCAAGCAAAAGACTGCTGCGGTAAGCAATTTTAAATGAGGTGTCATCAATTCATTGGCTTTGTTAAGTTGCAACTGATATAATTTTATATTAGTCAACTGATATACATTTTACCCTATATATATTGTGTTATGCATAATACTATTTTTGTTCAATTTGTCTATACATATTTCTATTCAGGAAGGAATAAGTCCCTCTGGAGTCCTTGAACTATCCAATTTGTTCCATTTGGGTCCTTGAACTTCACTTCATTCCGGCACAATACAAGTTCGCCAATTATTGTTCCCGCGAGGTCCATTCCGTTAAGTCATTGACGGAATCCGTCAAAACTAACTAACTCTGTTAGTTATGTAATTCAAAAATATAATTTAATGCAAATTTACTATTTTACCCTTAAATATTCAATTTTTTTCCAACTGAATCATCTTCTTCCTCAGTTATGGATTTCTCAAACCCTCAATCTTCAAACTCTTCCATAAAATGCCTAAATTACACTTCCCTATGCCATTTAATTTGAACATAACCAAGTACCCACCACAAATAGTGTTCTAATAGATATGAATTCAGTATCAAAATTTTGGAATTCTCAAGCCATCAATCTTCAAAGTCTTCAATGAAATGCCTTAAATTTCACCTCAATCTTATTGCTTAATTAGACTCTCCTAAGCCATTAAATTTGAAATTTAATCTAATACCCATTACAAATCATGTGCTAAAATATCTAAATTTCAGTATCATAGAGGTACAAGCAGTTTACCTCCGCCGAGATCTCCCGAACAGTGGTCGTCAGATACGAGCGCATCGCCGTTTGCCGCCGCCGGAGAAGAAGAAACCATGAACACCGGAGAAGACGAACAACGGCGGGGCCGTTCGCCCAGATCACGCGAACAATGGCCGAGGACACAAGCTCGAACGTAGGCGGCTGGGTCTTCTCTCGCTCACCTCCGTTCGTCGCCGTTAGAGAAGACAAAACCATGGACACCGGGGCTGTTGTTGCTCACGACTGTGATTCTTGACAAATCCGATCACAGGTCTTCTTCGCCAAGCTGGACTCGCCGCCGCCGGCACTAGTGGTCTCGCTGCTTTAGTTGTTGCTGCAAGCCACCGCCGGCCACGAGTCTTCATTTGAAGATTGAGGATTTAACTTATGAGGAAGAAGATGATTGAGGTCATATTTATATAACTTTATGTAAAAGTTAATTAATAAGATTATTATAAATATTGTATATATTATATATATTATTAAATCACATTAATATGAGAGGCCAAAAAAAAAAAGAGGTTGAGAAAAAATATAGTGATGAAAAAGATGAGTAAAAAAATTATTCAAAATAAAATAAATTAGTCAGATAGGATATATTATTTGAAATTTAAATAAAAATATTATTTAATTAATGATATTTATTAGAATAACACGTGGCACAAAATTAGAGAGTTTAAATTGTCACGTGTCATTCAATTAAAGAATTAATTGAAGAGTTTAAGCGACACGTGTCGCATAATTAGATAGAGTATTGTCTTTATAATATATATACTAGCTTTTAACCCGACTTTGCTCGGAATTTCGTGTATTTTTTCGTTTTAAAACTTAAGTTTCATATTAAGTGCATGTGAAACTACTTTTCTTGACTTGAGTTTAAGTTTGTTATATTTTGGGTTAACTACAGTTCACTATCTTGTACTTAATCCTATTTACACTTCACTACTTTCAAGTGCATGTGAAACTACTTTTCTTTGACTTGAGTTTAAGTTCGTTTTTCAGTCTAATTGCCGCCAGTTAAAAGATGAAAAGACAAAAATGCCCCTAGAAAATTTCCATTTTAATTTGAATTTGTTTGTTGTTGTGTAAACCAGTTTGTTCTTGTTTAATATATATATATATATATATATATATTAGATTAGATTGTCAATTGACTTTTACTGCCGCAAACAGCAGTGTACTGTAACTGTGAAGAGTCCGAAAACAAAATCGCAAGAAAAAGCTCAAAAAAGAGAACAGAGTCACGTATCTCAGACTCTCCCTGGAAGGAGAATGAGAAGGTCGGTTGGAGGGGTAGAGATGTAATTTCATGTTTAGTTTTACTTTTAGCTACGATAATGACTTGCTGGCTCTGGGTCCAAGAAGTCAAAGTTCAAGACTTGTAGTTGTTTACTCACCTTATTAATTTGTCACCTATTCTCTTCTGGTATTAGCCTACACAGATTACGGGAAGATTACAGGAAGATTCAAGGCTCATCAAAGGTTGGTGAAGTGAAGCACATAGATTCTTTGATTTCATACCCTTTTTGTATATTTTATATGTGGTACTTCAATAACTTGATCATGTTTGTTGACTTTTTTTATTCATTTTATTGGTTCTGAGTAATGGGTTTTCGGATAAATTGAAAATAGGTTGATGGGTCTTGTTGTTTTGACTTATGGGACCATTTTGTTCAATCAATATCCAGATTGTTTGGGGTTTTTGTATTTTAATTAAATGTACCGGTATTGCCTGCAGTGATGCTGAGTGTTTTTGATAGGACTCTGAGAATCCAGTTCATTTCATTGCATATTCTGTCCTTGAGACTCTTATTTTGGTACAAGCTTTTTGTTTGTGGTACTAAAGATATTATATGATTCAACTTGTTTTTGCTACCAATTTAGCCTGAAATGGAACCATACTCGAGATTTGTTTCTACTAGAAAGATTCATAATTCTAAATTCAAGTTAAAACATCTTAGATTTGCATGTAGTGCCGGTCTCTCATTCTCTCACAGGATATGCTATTTATGGCTTCTTGCTTTGCTGATTGCACTTCGATACATTTTTCCTTGGAACAGAAAGATTTTATGCTCTGCTGATTGCACTTCGATACATATTTATGGCTTCTTGCTTTGCTGATTGAACTTTGATACATTTTTCCTTTTGGTTTGTACAAAGCAAGTACCTTTTGTAAGGTAATCATATAACTCATCTCCAGATTAATAGCTAGAATAAAGCTGGGTTGTTATAGTATGTTAGCTTCCTGTGTTAGAGTATAGTATTATACTTATAATAATACTTCTTCTGGCAAAACTACTCTGTTTCTTCAGGGATATTCATCATGCTTAGTTTTTTTTTTTTCAGCTTGTCATATACCTGTCTTCATTTCACAATACTTCTTCTTCTAGATTTTGCTGAACCTCGGATTTCCAGTCATCATGGTTTGATCAGATGTTTGTAATAAGCTGCAATGTGGTCTGAGAAGAAATTATTACTGAATATTCTATTTCATTTCCATAGTCAGAATTATTCTGTTGAATTACTTTATACATTTGCTGTGTATTTAGTCTACAGATTCCCTTTTCCTTTGCCTTGAACTCTTTCTTATATCCCATCTGTTCCATTAGTGCCAGAGATGTATGTGGTTCTGTATTTGGGAAAATCTTTACAAATTTATGTCCATTTTATTTTTATTTTTCTGGCCAGTACAAATGATCCTTGTTTGTTCTCTTAGTACAAATATAACCAGCAATTCTCCTCTTTCATTGTGAGTGCTAATTGGTTTGCCTGCAATGGTTTGGTTTATGTTTTTACTGCTCTAGCTTAGTGTTCTTGCTGAAGAACCGTATCATATAGTCACTTCCATCATTGTGTATCAGCAATATGAGTTGGACCAATTGCAAAAGAAGAGAGTAGCTTTAAGAACCTCACTGAAGGGTCAATTGGAGGACATAAAGGGATAGTGTTTTTCTCTTATGAAATTAAGTGTTGGATGATGTGTCAATAACGATGTTCAAAATTGTGTGCTTTTGTTGTATCAGTGCTGGAAAACATTGTTCCAAAAAGTAGCATTGCTTGGATATATATTCGGTTAACATTTCTTTGGCTTAATGCCGATTTGATTAATCATTGTGAAATTTTTTATTCTGCAACATTTAGATTTTATGATCTAATCACTGCAAATGCATCAATCTTATGTTGAAAAGATTTAATTTGTGCATTTTTTTTTTCTGTTGCCTCTTCTGTACTTCTCATTCCTTCCTGTCAATGTAGTATACGGATTAACATGCTTCAATTCATTTCCCCACACAGTATATTGTTAAGTTTAACTGCTTACAGGTGACGGGGAGACTACACAGTATGTTGGTTAGATTCAACATGTGTTCCTTGATCTTTAGTGATTCTTTCTAGTTTACTGAAATTTATGTGGTATATTTGAACTTAATTCAACAAAGCTTTACTACTTGAGGGTGCCGGATGGCTTTGTGTAAGTGACTTGTTAAAATCAATGTCTTTTAATGTTCTTGTGTTTGACTAAATACTGGAGGAAAAAAGATCCCAGCATACATGCATGCTTTGTGAAATTGATATGATATTCACTGTCTTTCACTGAATTTTCAGATGGAAAGACAAAATTCTCGGCATGGGCAGATAATTGAAATAAGGGGAGATCTTCCTGTTGGAGAGAGTAGTCTGGGAGGGAGCAAGATCTGTGGGGAAGCACCTTGTGGATTAGGAGCTAGTTCTAAGGATGCCAAAGAAAGATCAGCTTCTATGCGCAAGCTTTTAATGGCGGTGGTGCTTTGTATTGTTTTCATGGGCGTTGAAGTGGTTGGTGGCATTGAAGCAAATAGTTTAGCAATACTGACTGATGCAGCTCATTTGCTTTCAGACGTCGCATCTTTTGCCATCTCATTGTTCTCCTTGTGGGCAGCAGGCTGGGAAGCAACTCCCCGCCAGTCTTACGGCTTCTTCAGGGTTGAGATTCTCGGCGCTCTAGTCTCCATCCAAATAATTTGGTTGATCACTGGAATTCTGGTATATGAAGCCATTATTAGGCTTATTGATGGCTCAACTGAAGTGAAGGGTTTTCTCATGTTCATTATTGCTACATTTGGGCTTGTGGTGAATATCATTATGGCTTTTTTGCTGGGCCATGATCATGGTCATGGTCACGGTCATAGTCATGGTCATGGTCATTCCCATGATAGTCATGACCATGGTGTTAGCCACAACCAAGGATTGACTGTTACCACGCATCAGCATCATCATCATCATCATCATGATGAAGATCACCATCATGATGAGCATTCTCATCATGCTGATGAAGAAGCTGCTCAACCATTGCTGGAGAAGCAAGAAACAGGAGACGTACCAAAGAAGCAGCGGAACATAAATCTACAAGGAGCCTATCTGCACGTACTTGGCGATTCCATCCAAAGTATTGGGGTTATGATCGGTGGAGCTATCATATGGTGTAAGCCCGAGTGGAAGATAGTGGATCTGATATGCACCCTAATATTCTCAATAATTGTTTTGGGGACCACAATTCAAATGCTTAGGAATATACTGGAAGTCCTTATGGAGAGCACACCAAGAGAGATTGATGCAACAAGACTCGAAAAGGGGCTTCTGGAGATGGAGGAAGTGGTCGCCATTCATGAGCTGCATATATGGGCCATTACAGTTGGAAAGGTGTTATTAGCTTGCCATGTCAAAATCACGCCAGAAGCAAATGCAGATGTGGTACTCGATAATGTTATAAACTACATCAAAAGGGAGTATAATATCAGTCATGTCACTATACAAATAGAACGTTAGATTGATTTTCAGGAGGAATGAAGATCGTCGATCATTGGTTATCACTTTTACGAACCAACCTTTGGCCAATTAGTATCAGGAATCGGGTTGTTATTGTTTCACTTAGCGTGCAATCAATTTAAGGTTTATGTTTGTAACGTCATCACTTATATCTAGCTCATTGAGATTTCTCTTTATTTGCTTGATCTCATCCTACTTGCCACTTTAGTTTCAGTTGCAATGCATTACCTTTATGGCTGTGTAAGGGCAATCTGTAGCGTGGCATCAGCGCAGCTAGGCTCAACTGATTCTGACACGCATTCGGGGTCTACCACCACTTTGTTTTTGGGGGTCAGATAGGCCTATGAGATGTGGTTCATTTGCTATCCTATCCAGGTACCATCTACTGTTTGTTTTTTCATCCCATCATATGATACTGGGATATTGGGCATGCAGTGTACGTCGTCATCTAACTGAAACCTGTCGATTAGCTTCCCGTGAACAACAGCATTGCACACGAATACTATTATTTGATGGTTAGCATGCAGAAAATGATGGTGAAAACAATAGTAGATGGTAGAGAAGATTCACTTGTAAGGTATAGGCTGTGTTGGGATGTCACTGTTATTATTGTTTTGCTATGCCTAATCTATTATGGATGCCTTGCATGTAGGAGAAATGAAGGCTACATGTATAAAATGAAAGGATAAGGTTCTTAGACTTTATCTGATAAGTTTGTGCAGATTTTTAATAAATTTGTGTTGTCCTGTATGTATCTGGTTTTTGTATGAGAACTCAGCACAACTAGGCTTAGACATATGGACAGTAGCTCATTCTCATATCATATAAAGCTGAGAAAATTAATGGGTATTCGATTGAGGTGTTCGATTAAAATAAACCGCCTTATACGACAGTGGTGAAATGAGACTTAGCTGATAGCAAAAGCCAAGAAATGAAAATCTGAGAGGAATCAGGAATGGCCCTTTGCAAGGTTGGCTTTGTTTTGTTAGGAGCATGAGTTGAGGATTGTATGCAAGTATTGTTCACTTCCTTGATAATGAGGCAACTGCCAGACAAGAAACTTAGCGTGTGATAACATTACAACACGCCCATAAAACTCACGGGTTATTAGTATTGTCGATAAAAAATAAAACGCGCATGTATAAAACTCATTAACAGTTTGATTTGTAGCTGTGTACTATGTTTATCTCATTAATGTGATATGTGATGGAGAATATCCAAAATTTGAAATCATTAGAGAAAGGACTTTGAGTTTCATCTCAAATAGAAACAACACAAACATGAAATGAAGTCTCCTCCAAGAGAAAGACAAAGCTTGTGTCCCAAACAGACAGACAATACATTTAATGCAAAAACATGCCCACAGCTTGGGATAGGCCCCAACCCAAAAAAATTATCAATTATTGACAATAAAAACAAGTGCAGTGCTGAGACACCAATATCATGGGACTAATTTTATCTATGAACAAACACATGTAAATGAGAGTGAGAACTTTATTACCAGTCTCATCAAACATGAGTAAAAGTACTTTATATGTACACCATAATTTCAGTTGGGAATACAATCCAGGTTTTAGGATTCCTCCTTTTCTAATTTAATCACAGATTCCAAAATGAATTTTTTATTTTTTATCTTCAAATACATTACGTAGATTTGAGTCTACCATTTAAAATCACTCACTAACATGCATATGTTATCACAGTATATATTACAAGATAAGCTTGTTAATGGTGGCCACAAAAGAGAGTATAAGAAGACATGAAATTAAAATGTTGGTGTGGGAATGAGAACAAGCTTATCTTGGATTGGGAACCTCATATTTTGCACAAAAAAGTTGTTTGGGAACCTCATGTTCTTGCCCTCATGATATTCATTTAATTGCATCTTCAAACTAACTATGATTTTTAACTATATTCGAAAGTTTAGAAACTATTTCAACTTAATTGTTAAGAAATAAAGAAAATATTCGTTTAAACGAATTGAAAATGAATTTGCAATTTTTTTTTTCTGTAAAATGTTGAGGTCTACCAAATCTGGACTATTTTATTGATTGTGAACTACTAGATATTTTTATGTACATGCATGAGGTTAACCGATTTAAGTAGTTACCTATAAATCTTGAATATAATTTTTTTTTACATATGATTAAGTATGAATTTTTTTTACTTTCCTACTCCATGACTCTTACATTTCACAAGTTATCAAATTAAACATATAGCTAACGGAGGCAAATTGACTGTAGTCTTAACCTAATGTGACTCAAAATTATAACAAATTAATAATTAGAGTGTATAAAATATGTTCAAGGTTTTTAAATTCACACCAGATCATCTCATATATAAAGAAATTCATTCCTCTTTTGAAAATGTATCAAACACCAAACCATATATATATATATATATAACAGTTTATTGATATAAAGTTATATCAGTTGAACTAACAAGGAGATGATACCTCATTTAAAATCATGGATCTGGACGGGTTGTTCCGCTCCCACAAATTCACTTGGGTGAGTATAAGTGATTTTAAATGAGGAGTCACCACCTCATTGATTTTGTTAAGTTGCAACTGATATATCTTTATATCAGCCAACTGATATACATTTTACTCTATATATATATATATATATATATATATATATATTCAATAATCAGCCAAAAAAATAATTAAACATACCCTTAGGCACGGTCATACATAACATAGAAATCACACTTAGAAATGGTGGACAATTAACTAGAGCAACGAGTGGTGCCCACTTAGATTGAATCGAAGATCAATGTTTTTCTAAATGTGCGGAGCTCGATGAATATAAGATCCTCATATGCTCATCAAAACATTAGTGTCATCATAAAATTGTAGGTATAAATGAAGATTAGGGAGGGATTAATATGAGGTGTTAGAATTGGGAGATAAACAATAGAAAGAAATAGGAATGAGGCATAGATAGGAGAGTGACACAATCCATACATACATACATATAATACAAGGCCTTTCCCAAGCTTATTTTCTCTTTCTATCTCTGTTAGTCCCCACAAGTGCCTGTCCCCGCTGCTCGACAAAACTGCCTCTGCCACGCCAATAATGCTCGGGACCTCGCAAACCATACAACCCTACCTCTTCTCTCTCTCTTTCTTCTCTTCTCCTCTCTTCTCTTCTCTGCTGCTACCAACTACTCCCTCTATTTCTTTTCTGCTATCTTCACATCATCCTCTTCACTCTTCACTTTCCACCATTCCTTTCTTACTCTCACCACCATTGTTTTACTTTACCCCCATTTCCTTTCCTTCTCTCTGCTCTGGTCTACAACCTCTGTTTGGTCTTCCAGCATTAAATGTATTATTCTATTTAAGACTAGCATCCCAAGAAAGAGCATCCATCAGCAGCAGCACCAACCAACCAATATATATCACATTGAGAGAGAGAGCTTTTGTAGTATATTGTAAAAATGGGGTCTCCTTCCCCTTACTTACATTTATTGCCCTCAGATTGTGTTGTTGGTATCACCATGGAATGTTGGTAATTAGGTCATGAGGACTGAGACAGAGAATTTAAGGTGGCATTGTTGAGTGCTGTGCAGTGAGAAGGAAGAAGGACTTCATATTAATTTAATTATATTCCCAGTCTCAGGTGTAGTGTAGTGTAGTGTAGTGTAGGAGAGGAGTTATTATGGAGAGGCTTCTTCAAGGACCCATCATCAATTCCTGTGTATGTATTTATTTTCTTTTGTGTTACTTTTTCTCATTTTGGTACCCAACCACTCTCTCCCTCTTTTCTTGAAACCATTTCATCTAGGAATCAAGATATGGACATCACATTTGATTAACCCAATACTTTGCTACTGCATTCAATGCAAAATGTTTGTAATTTTTCTGAAAATGCCATCACCTGCAACTCCTGTTTCTCCCTCTTCAACATTCCATTCTCATTATTCCTCCCAACAACATACAAGTATTTTTGTTTTCCATTCTCTGCTTCATTCCAAAGTTTCCAGAGAAACCCATTTCTAATCAGTTTTCTTCTTGCAGCTCTATGGGGAGCATTTGGACGTGGACTGTTTTGGAGGTGCAGGATTTGTGAACAACCAGCTTATGAGCAACGCAGAGAGCTTCAAATTTGAGGAAGAAGAAGTAGAACCAAACTACTCTTCAACCAACATGCCGTTTCTTCGGATGCTCCTCCACAGCGTGGAATCGGAATCCCCATCGTTTTTCCCTTTCACAGAGCCCAATTTTCAGACGTTGCTGAGGCTCCAGCACCTGAAGAAGCAGCCATGCCCATGGGACTTTAATGGAGAAGAAATGGAAAACACAGCACAGATTCAGGCCTTGGAACAGCTGGAGAGCTGCGTCACCCAGGACGTAATGGAGGAGTTGCACTCACCTGTGAAGTCGGAGACCAACAAGGAGGCTGAAAACCAACAGCCTCAGATCTCAAAACCTTCGGCTCCGGCGAGCCGGGAGAGAAAAAAGCGCAAGAGGCAGAGACCGACGAAGAACAAGGAGGAGGTGGAGAGCCAGCGCATGACTCATATTGCGGTGGAGCGCAACCGCCGGAGGCAGATGAACGACCATCTCAACGCCCTCCGATCCCTCATGCCCTCCTCCTACATTCAAAGAGTACTCATCACTCAATTCCTCAACAATATTCCAAAAAAAATCAAAATCTAGTCTCAAAACTGATTAATTAATTGTGATATTCAGGGTGATCAAGCGTCCATTATAGGCGGTGCAATTGATTTCGTGAAGGAACTGGAGCAGGTGCTGAATTCTCTGGAGATCCAGAAGAGAATGAGGAGCGGCGGAGATGAGGGGGCGGCGAGAGCGGAGAGCAAGTCGGAGGCGGCGGAGATAGAGGTGACGGTGGTGCAGAAGCACGTGAACCTGAAAGTAGAGTGCAGGAGTGGGCGGCGGAGAAACGGACAGCTGGTGAGAGCCATTGTTGGGCTGGAACAAGAGCTCAAGCTCACTGTGTTGCACCTCAACATCACCACCTCCCCCTCCGACCACACTGTGCTCTACTCCTTCAATCTCCAGGTAGGTTTGGTATATTCCTTTTCCTTCTTTTCATTTTGACTTGCTCCCCAAGCCAAGCACATTTTTAATTAATAAAAATTAAGAATAATTAATTATAATGTTGCAGATAGAGGATGATTGTGAGCTGGAATCAGTGGAGGACATAGCAGCTGCAGTGCAACAAATATTCAATTAAGCAGTGGAAATAGAGAGTAGTTTCTTTCTTGGAAGTAATTTGTAAATGGTTATGGTAATGGTAATGGTCTAATGGAGAGGAGTGAGGCCTTCCTTGTTGTGTGTTGTTTCCATAATGTATTGTTTTTGGTAGAGCAGAGAGAGAGGTGTGGAAGTTGCAGATGATGTTAATTTACTGTTCAATTAGTAGTATATAATTCCAAAATTATAGTAGTAATAATATGTGTATGGGCTGGGGTGGGGGTCCAGTGGCAGTAGTGGTTCAGAAAGTAAGTTGTTGAACAGTAGAGTAGAGTAGAGAGTAATCTGATCTGAGCATCATTACGATGCAGAGGAAGAGGAAACAGATTGGTAGTCTTTTTATATTGACTTTGGGTTGGGATGTTGTGTCCTACTAGACTAGTTTGGAGTTTAGACCCATCCCATCCATCATTACTTTTCTCTTTTTCTTTTTGTGCATATCATTCGGTTACACTCGAACATCAACTTTCTTCTTTTGTCTTTAGGATCAATCCAATCCAATCCATTGAACCAATTTTCATCATCACACCCAAATTATACTATTCTCTACTAGTAATTTCCATTAAAACGTAGTATTTTTCTTCTAAAATATGAGCTTAATTAATCAAATTAGTGCAAGGAAGAACCACTCTATTTGTTACACAATTAAGAGAATCAATACATAACAAATTCAAGCAAGCCCCTATGCGGGAGCGACAAAAATAGATTTACATATTGGAGTAGTGGAGATGGATTTTGTCCATAAAGTCAACCGCAAAATTGACCTATCTTGAATGAGTCTAAGCAATAATTCCTATGAACATTTTACTAGAAGCCCACAAAATAAGTTAACCATTAGTTATCGGATAAGAAGTATCAGTTTATATAATAGTTTTATTGACACTCAATCTAAGATAAAGATCAACCGTATCCCAAATAGTTCAAAATTCATTTCAAAGAGTAGAGACATGTCACAATTCATTGTGATCCATGACAACTAAACTAACATTATTCCTTTAGTTATGAGGACCGGTAGAACCATCAATATTCACTTTGATCTATGAATTTAAAATTTTATGTCAAGAGATTGATACTCTTTTAACACGGATAATCATTTATTTTCTGTTTATTCTATTTGGAGATTTGTTTAGTCAGCTCCTATTATATTAATTATCATTATTTTTACCTTTTTAAAGTAAGAAAAGTAAATATTTATATTTAGAGTAAAGGGGCAAATTCAAGACCTAACTAGCATACTCTACAAAATGTCAATTAGTCAATTCATTAGGGTGAATTTATCTATAAGTAATTTGTATACAAAAAGCCAATAAGTCAATTCCTAAGATGATGTTATTTAGGGAATTTGTTAGAGTTAGATTAAGGAATGGTTACTCAAAGTAGATAATGAGGGTGGGGTTGAATTGACAAATATTGCATGCCAAAAAGTGGACCAATTTGAGTAGGTAGGTATCAAGTTTGAAAAATGTACATTTAATTTGGTGCACCCAAATAATGATCCAAGTCCAATCCTATGAAAATAGGGAATGTTAGGACATGATTATGGAATGGGTAGACCATGAGGAATTCAAAGTTCCATAGAACAAGTGTAGTTACTAAAATTAGTTGGGTTTGAATTGTGAAGATACATCCAAAAGAGTCATTGTTGAACACAATGGAATAAAAGTGTCAAATTTCTAGCTTCTTCTTCTTTTTTCTCACTCAAATAATGAATTATTTGTTTGGTTGTAAATAGGAGGAAGGGAATAATAGGGAAGAGGTAAGGGATTCCATAGGGGAAAAAGAATGTGAAGCTCTGCTTTGCTATAGGGAAAGTAAAAGAAATTGAAAATGATGTTTACACATGCTTTTGGTATTATGTAATTAGAGTTAGATTAAGAAGACTCCAGTCGGTAATTAACTAATTTTTTAATCAATTGAGCTACACAACAGGAGTAGCTCTCCTCTATAACCTCAAAAGAAATCCAAAACTCTTAAACCGCTTGACCCACAAGCCTTAATTTGGTGTTGGTAATTAACTATTGGACACAAAAAAACCAATGGCTTACCCTTATTATAGGTATATAGATGGTAATTAATGCATAACTTATAACTTTCTAAAAAATAATAAGACACTTATTTTAATACAAAAATAAAAATCAAACGGTAAATTTATTTTGAGACTAATGAATATATCTTTATCGACAACTTCATTTTAAAATCAATTTACATCACCAATAATTTACTGAAAAGACAAATGGAGTGAGAATCAAAATAAAATTTGTGTAATTGAAATACTCTATTACTAATACTACATGATAATGGTTTAAGAAAAGTTAATAAGTTGAAGAAAAAATGTTGAAGGATGAACATATAGTGCTTGTTTGGTTGGGCTGCGTGTAGCTGGAAGCTAGTGTCACATAAGCCTAGCTTTTAGGAAAAAATTCTAACAATTGTTTGGCAAATGAAAAAAAAATTCCAGC
>JAYMTK010002720.1:0-13352 GCA_036897405.1 Pelargonium myrrhifolium | reverse complement strand
CATCACCTCATTGACTTTGTTAAGTTGCAATTGATATAACTTTATATCAGTCAACTGATATACATTTTACCTTTTTTAAATGGGTAAAAGCCAAATAGGCCAACTAATGAAATGACATAAGCATCCTCTCAATTAGGTAAACAAAATCTTAGCCCAAATATTCTTTTGATTTGTTTGATTAATTTAGTAAATTTACTCCACCATTGTGAAAAAGGCAATGCTTTGTATAAACAACATATTACATGATTTTGGATCATATAAAAAAAGGGTAATAAATTGGTAGATTACATCCAAATAAAAAATAAAAATAATTGTCCACAATGTGGATTTGGTGCCTTTCCTTATGAGTGCAACAATATTGGATAAACCTTGAAATGTTAGATGCAACTAACATTTGTTGCTCATTTTGTACTTCTTTTCCTTATTTGGCTTTTGGTCAAATAAATATTAATTTTATTTTGTTAGTGGGCATTACTATATATATTTCTCATGAATGTTGGGAAAGTATTCATAACATGTGGATGAGGTGTTTTAAAAAAGAAAATGTTTTACTTTTATCTCATAATTATTCATTTTGTTTGGATTTAGTGTTTAATTTGATTCTTTTTTTAATTTGGTCCCATGAAAAATGCAAAATTTAAATTTTGAAGCGGAATGTGTGAGTTCACGTGTCCGTACTTTGATGGTGTCTGCAATTCTGGTCTAAATTGATCGCACTATCCACCATAGCTCGAGTTGACATATTGCACAAGATCTCGTGTGCTAAATGAACCAACAAGAAGAACACAAAAGTTTAACTAAATGGGCTGAATTGACACTAAATAACACTTTTCACATGACAATATCAGCGCATTTGACACGACACACTAACGACGCTTGGCGCGACATGTTCCAAAATGATTCGATATCACAAAATTAACCTATTTAACATGACTAACGTACAAATGCATATCCCTAGTATGTGTGTTGTGTATGCCACAACACGAATAAGTAATAGTGAGTGTTTTTAAGGCTCGACATAACACAACTTGATCATTAAACGTGATGGGTCCTCTAACACAAATAGACCATGATTATATTTTCTAAAAACTGCGCAAACAAGTAAAATTGGAGAGATAGACACCAATGAATTAGGAGCATCCTAATGTTGTACATCTTAATAAAATAAACACCTAATGTTACAAGTAACAACTATATGAGTTACATGATTCACAAACCGACAAACAAAATTGAAAACAATATTAAAGCACTAATCAAATTGAAACAATCATTTAGAATCAAGCTGCATCATCTTCCACCAAAGTTCGAGCTCCACAATACATGGATGACAAATTGTGCATCAAATTTCACTTGCACTCAACGAGATCTTCTCTCCTTTAATCAGCTTAAGCCTCCCTAGTCGTCAGAATTTCGGTCTCCTAGGTCAGTCGAGTACCAACTAACCCGGACGCCATCACATACATGAAGGTGACGATGCCATTCCAAAATCCGAACCACTTGATTTACGTTGACCCGATTTTCATTATCATACACACCAACGTAGTAACTGACTCTAACATAACCCGCCACTGGGGTGACCAACGGTTCCTCACATTTCACCGTTTGACTACCAAAGGAATACTGGAACTTTTATGCCTAATCAAACTGAATACTACTGAGAATGAACTGCAGGACATTCCTCGAGTTAAAATCAATCCCATCAGACAAAGAAAAGGAAAGACGAACAAGCTCGTAAAGAACTCAATCAAAACTACCGATCAGAGCTAAACAATCAACAATCAAATCATTCCACCCGACCCGACGCACAACCTCTCCCTAGAGCCTGACTACCTACAACAACTTAGCGAGTACGAATACATTTATTTCACGTCGTGTCGCATGTTGTGACCCAAATTGCCTTCTCATTACCATAAAATATTGACCCGACCACCAACCATACAAAATCACGACCCGACCCGCGAAAGCATTTTCCATTTCATATTCACCAGTTTTATTTTCTCGAGAAAGTCCAAATTTTCTCTTCTCCTTTATTCTTCATCGTCGCGCGCAGGTCTCTACCTTTTCCAAACTCCGATTCTCGCTCTCCTTTTTTGCCCTAATTTCGTCTCCGGAACTTCGAATTCGGAATCTGAATCTCTCTGCTCGGAGAAAACTTCGCGATCGATCGATCGATCCATAGGTTTGTGACTGTACGGACGTCGGAGAGAGCGGAAATGAGAAGGAAGAGACTGCGAGCACAGTAGAAATCGAACTGAAGAAATGCGAACGCTTTGCGATGTCTGCGAGAGCGCCGCCGCTATTATTTTCTGCGCCGCCGACGAGGCCGCTCTTTGCCGCGCCTGCGACGACAAGGTACTCACTCGCTTCTCTCAATCTCACATAGTCACAGTTGATAGTATACTGAATTATTAAATAATTGTTGTTTTTGCTTGATTTTGTGATTGATTGAGATTATGTATGATCAATTATAGGATTTTTTTTTATGTGGATTGAGGAGAAGATTTGTATGTTTGATTCAAGTTTATGTCTTGTTGCTGTTGAAATTGAGTTGGAGGAATGAGATTTTGTTAAAATTTGCTTGTGTTCTTCAAAATGATTGGTTGAGTTGAGCAGAGAAAAATGAATAGGAAATATATATTTGTTTTATTCTATGTTTTATGGAATTTTTGTGTGGTTGAGATTAACTTGTTACTTAGTTTTTGAGAAAGACACTGTAGATTTCTGGAAATTTATCATTTCAACATTCATGAATCAGCTCGGCTCGATACATTATTTCCTCAGCTCGAGCTTGAACGGGCCTATAAATTTGGGCTGGAGCTCGACTCGGTGAAAAATAGTTAGTTCGAGCTCGACTTAGCTCAGCTTGACTTGTTTTCATTTTGTTCTTTGTTAAAATTTTGAATAAAACAATTAGTATGTACCAATGAGCATGAATACGAGTGTCTTGGTTTTTGTTTTGAGAAAAACTTAAGAGAAGTTAGTTAGTATTGTATGTGACCTCTTATAACCCCGTGAACACGTTTTGTAACAAACTTAAGAAGTACTAACTTATTATAGAGATACTGTTGTTAATTCATACATAACTAACTTCCTAAAAATGAAATAGGACACTCATTTTGGGATAAAATTGCAAGAGAAGCAAGACACTCATTTTGTGTCGTAGGGAGTAACTTTTAATGTGATGGATATCCAAACATTATATAAATAATTCTTGTACACGTGGTACATGTTTTATAACATTATCGATTGAAAAGAAAGGCTAAAACTCTACAATTCATAACCAGTTTAATTTAGAATTTCAAGAGAGAACCACTCGCGAGCCTCCATTGAGCCTCAAAGAGTTCGGCTCGAGCTTGTGTTGCTCTTTTACACTTTACAGCCGTTGATACTGAGTGGAAACAAAATTGTGATGATGATGATAGCAAGCCTTCACGGTTCAATATTATACTTATTTTTTAATGTTTTGTCATTCTAGTTTAGTTCTTGTAGTAGTGTTACATAATATGTCATGTTGGTGGAGTTGCAGGTACATAAGTGTAACAAGCTTGCTAGTCGACATGTACGGGTTGGACTTGCTGACCCCAGTGATGTTCCCCGCTGTGACATATGTGAAAGTGCACCCGGTATGCAGGTTTTCAGTACTTACTAGATTTAATCCCCTAATTGTACCATTTGTACGTATTGAACCTCTGTGTGAGACTTTGAAGTTTACTTCTTTCGTGGAAACGCATTTGTAGCTTTCTTTTACTGTGAGATAGACGGTAGTTCCCTATGCTTGCAATGTGATATGATGGTACATGTTGGTGGTAAAAGAACCCACGGTAGATATCTCCTCTTGAGGCAGAGAGCAGAGGTTTGTGTCTCGGTACCAGAGAGCTTTGATTTGTATTTTTCTTTTGCCGTCTGTTCATTGAAGAGCCTTCATTTACTCATTTATGTTTGGTCTTTCTTCTGTAGTTTCCAGGGGATAAGCCTGGCCGTTTGGAAGAGCTCCAACCTCTCGATCTCAATGGAGTAAGGAGGGACCAAAATCAACCACCTAAGCCCGTAATGGGAGAGAACCATCAAAACCACAGGGGCTCTCCTGTTCCCGTTCAAGTGCAAAATAACACTAACACTGATGGTCATGGTGATGGCAAGATGGACAATAAATTAATTGATCTAAATTCCAAGCCACAACGGACTCACGGGCAAAGTTCAACTAACCAAGTACTCGCTTTTCCATTGCCCATCTTAGTTCCTGAATCTTCAATACTGCTATTTTATACTTTTTACCTTAAATGTTTACGTTTCTTTTCAGGTTGATCATCCTAGTTTCAGCTTTATTTCTTAACATAATTATTGTACCTTATTTTCATTTTTAAGGAAGACGGGATGGATATTCAAAATGGGAGTACTCATGAATCTGCTAGTGTGGTTCCTGTTGGATCTAAAAGAGAGCCCGAAAAACGAGCTTGGTAATATATTCTTTCCTCTCTCTGTTTGACGTGTTTCAAATTCTTGGTAGTTAATTTATTTGTTTATGAACATGACATAATGGTACTGGCACAATCGCATGTAAGTCCCTTGAGTTGAATTCAATTAAGCACAAGATTATCGGTTTTTATGGGAAGTACTTAAACTGAGCATATGATAATCATCCGTCACCAGATGCTCTTGATCAAGCATGTTGGATGCAGGTTGTCAAGCTCCATTTCTGAGCAGTAGTGTTGTTCTTGCATTAGCATTTTTTCTAGTCTTAAGGGTTGTTAATATAGGTAGCGTTAGGATTAAAAAATTTAGAATGAGAATGGGAATGAGAATGCTCATGACCAAAAAATGATAATCCGAACTCTATCACCTACCATAAATTTCTTAAACTCTAAAGTGGGATTGTCATTTTTTACTGGTTCACCTCTTTTCATGATTGTTAATCTTTATTTGAAATTGTGGTTGATGCTCATTTCCTACGGAATGGGTCATCTTCTTCTTCTTTTTTTTTTGTATCCTGGAAACGTCAGGATTTGGTATTGATTGTTCGATTTCCAGTAAGGAGAGAAACTAACTTTTAGTTTGTATGATACTCTTAAATATTTCTATTTATGAAAAGTAACAAGTTCCGATCTTGAATGTGCTTACTGTGATTTCATCTATTTTGCTTCCATGTCGATAGAGGTTTATGCATTACGACCAGCTTATTTAACTTTAGCTGATTTATAAATTGCTCTGTATATCACCGTTGAACTAAAAAGGGAGGGTTGGTGTTAATTTATCATGGTGAAATGATCATTTTCGGCAAAACACTTGCAAGATCGACATTCTTTTTAGGGGTAATTGCACATGACCATCCTGTATTTTACACGTTTTGCTCATGCATACACTAAACTTATTTTTTTTACTTTCGGCTATCCTCTACTATGCATTTTTTGACGGAGGGGACTCTACGCCACAGAATATTCCATTTTTATCGAAATATTCCATTTTTGATCATGTGTCATGCACATGACCTAAAATGAAATATTCTGTTAAAAAATAGAATATTTTGTGACGGAGATGGGCATCTCCGTCAAAAAATGGCATAGTACATATGGTAGTCGAAAGTTAAAAAAAAGGTTTAGGGTATACATGTACAAAACGTGTAAAGTATATGGTGGTCATGTGCAATTACCCCTGCTTTTTATGGTGGATAGTTCGTTAATGAAATGAGCCTTTATACTTGTGAAGACTTTAGTCTTGCATATAACTTTATTGCCATATTGATATTAGTTTATGTACTAGAAAGAGCCCGCTTATCAAATCTATTTAACTTCCAAAATTACGTTAAAAAAACACATACCTTGTAAAACGATACATAATTTCCGCTTCTTCTTCTTCTTCCTTCTTCCACTTGTCTCTGCAGATGTTCTTGGATAGGTATCTCGTTTCTTCTTCACCTTCTATTGACCGAAGTGAGGGCTCATATCTTGCGCAAAGTTGGTTTGATGAAGATATTATTTTCCATGTATGTGCCAAATGCTAACACTATCATTGTTATTGCGTTGTTTACAATTGTTTTCTATTTGAAGTCCCTCTAATCGATTTTGAATGAAGTTGTTGAGGTTGAACTGAAATATCTTGTGCAATAGTTTACCGAAATAAGTTATTTCCATCAAACTCTTGCAACCCGACTTTGTAACTCACTTGTGTTGTGTTTTACTCGTGATATGCAACTTTCTGGTAAATTCGGAGGGTGGCATTTGCAATTCATGTTGGATATTTGTTAGATTGTTGAAGTCAATTTCCCGTTTCATTTATATGTAGCAATAGTCTCCGAGTTTCAACAACCCAAACTCCTCGAGAGTTCTATTATTACTTCAACCACTCAGGTTTTTGACGCTGTTGTGGGAGACTACGGTAGCTAGATTAGGAATATAGCTTATCGAATTCTTCGATGTGTATGTGTGTGTGTTTTGTTTGTTTGTGGTGTTTCAAGGTATGTCTGAATGTACCATCCATATGAGATGCTACGATCTTTAACCGAAAACACCGAAAACAATGAGAACGATAGAAATTGTTTTTTCTTTTAAACGTTCACGGATTTAGAGAGAATATGCATTTGGATGTTGGTTGTGCCACAATGAACAGGTGGTCATACCATCCAAACGTCTTGAGATTGGATTCTTGTATCAATATTCTATCCGCATTGAACGTTATTGAGATTTGGCTAAGTTGTTGATTTTTGCACCCGAGTTTAGCCCATGGACGTTCGTTGACAAGAGGGTCGTGCCTGAAGGAAAATGTGGATATGAACGTTGGTTTATTGAGCACTTCGAGCGTGACTGTAAGAGTTTGATCGGTTCTATAGTTTGTTCCTCCGCGCATTGTGAGATTGCTCCAAGCTCGCGGGAAAGTGCCCATCGGGTCTTTGGAAGGTTTGATAGTTACGACATTGATAGGCGAGACCTCTTTTTCTTCTGTATTCGGGAAGGGATACACGGGCAAGCCGCCCTTAAGTTTTGGGGCAAGTGTCTTGCTTGTAGCGGACGATTTTCGAATGAGTCCCACTTTTTGATCCAAACTCGTGTTAGATTAGATCCAACAAATAGCTGTTCTCATCGAGAATAGGATTAACTACAGATTCGAGCCCTAACACGCGGATCCATAAACCATTACCAACAAAATTTATTCACTAAAAAGGTACATACCCAAATGTTCTAAACAAAAACAAGTCTCCAATTGGTATAAGCACAAAACACATCTCCTATAAGCTTTTTTTGTTACATACACAACCTCATTAGTACACATAGCCTTTCACAAACATTCCTTTCTTTGCCTCCTCCGACTCTCCCTCTCCGGTGTACTTCCCGAGCTGCGCGAGAGAGTTGGCCTTGGCGCGGACGAGCAAGGCCTCCTGAGCGGCCGCCACGTTCTCCGGCAAGCCGCCCCAAGTTTTCAAGCAAGTGTTTTGAAGAGCCCTAGCATAGGAGAAGGACACATGCCATGGGTTTGGAGATTGGTTCATTGCATTTAGGTTTAAGGTTGCTTCAACCTCGGATTGCCCACCAGACAAAAACTGCACAAACCAAACATTTTGTCTTACAATTAGTACTTAGAATTGATTTTACGGGAAATTGCACATGACCTCCCCGTACTTGACGCGTTTTGCACCAGAGAATCCTATACTTTTTTTTTTGGTAATTTTAGGCTACTCTGTACTTTCACATGGGTAATTCCGTTAGTTAAGTTAACGGAATATTACTCTTTTCCATCATTTGCATGACACATGATCTAAATTTTTATTAAAATGCCAATTTTACCCTTCTTCAACATTCAATAACAAGCTTGAATGTTGTTTTAGTTTCCGGTGAGTTCTTCAACCAAAACTCGCCGGGAACTTCATGTGCATGCTGGAAATTTCAAAAACTCGCCGAAAAACTCAAGTATTTTCAAATTCTGGTGCGGACTATTTTTTTTTTCTCCACTCCGAATTTTGCTAACCGGATCCCAACCCACCCACAATTTTCTCATAGTAAACCTGATCAGAAAATTCATCAGACCTATTCTAATCACATGACCCACAAAATTATGGGTTAGATTTCAAACGCCCACAGGATCTGGTCCAAATTAACAAACACCATCTCTAGCACTAACCCAAATCCGAATACCCATTTCAGAATAAATATTTGGAATAATTACAAGTTACTACCATGAACTTTTTTTTCGTTGCACATTACTACCATAAACTACAAAAATTTCATTATGTCAGTTAACTTTAACGGAATTTGACTATATAAAAAAAGTTTAAGGTAGTAACGCGTAAAAAAATGAATTGTATTTAGGTCTTTTCAGGATTTAACTGACGGGACATTTAATGGTTTGAGAAAAAGAAGAAGAAGAGTTCAGGGTGGTAACGTGCAACGACAAGGTGATAACATGCAAAATGTGTATCTAACAAAGTAGTAGCGTAAATTATAACGGAACAAAACTATCGTGCAAGATGTATATCTAACAGATGATGCGTACCATAATTCCAGGGACGGCCGGGGGTATTCTCCTGTGGAGAAGCTTGAGGGTGTAGTCAGCAACTTGTTGAGGGGTAGCTCTGTCCTTGCACTCAGCACCGGGCGTGACCATGCTAGGTTTAAGGAGAATTCCCTCAAACATGACATTGTTCTCAGCAAGGTAGAAGAAAACCTCAGCCCAAACCTTTTGGGCAACCTCAAAGGTCCTGTCTATTCCATGCTCTCCATCAAGCAAGATCTCTGGCTCCACTATTGGCACCAACCCATTGTCCTACAACACCATGTAGTCACAAAAACATTAATCAACAAAAACCCAACAACACTTTTGGTTATGAGTTCAGGAGAAACTGTCAGAATGGTTGGCGAGTCTCGATTGCTACGCATGCTTATAAATAAATAAAAAATTGGCAAAATGGTTTTTGAACCAGCAGGATCCGACCAGTTTGGTACCTGAACTAATTTTATGTTCCTAGATAACTACAAACATTTAGTAGGGTAAGCGGTTGATTTCACTTGGTCCCTCGAGTTCTCAGGTTTGAGCCTTAGTGTTTGTACGCTTGCTGGTAAAAAAAAATGTTCCTAGTTAATTGAAAACCGATCAAAAATTTCACTAATGTGGCAATGAAAAACATTCTCTCCGTCCTAAAGTAAGTGTTTTTTTTTTATAAGTAATAGGTACCGTCACCATGAAGATCCGAACCCGAAACTTTAAAGGATTTCCAAAGCACCTCAACTGCTTAGCCCACCATGGTTTGGTCCTAGAGCCGGTGTTTATTGTCCTATTTTTGTAAAGATATCTTAGAGGATATTGTTGGAAGTTCACGCATAACAAATAACTAAAACATAAACTAGACACTTAGTTTAAAACCATTTTTTATAGGGAAAGCGGAGAATTGGTTTCGGACGGAGGGAGTAAAAAGATTATAACTACTCCCTCGTCCCAAAACGTGGTTTCACTTTCTCTATAAAAAAAATTGTTTCAAAATGAGTGTTCGGTGTTTGTTTATTAGTTAGTTAGACATAAAATGTCAAAAATACCTTTATTATACATTTGTAAAACCAAATGAGTTGTGACAACGATATCTCAAAAGGGCTATCAAAAGTTAACGTCAAAAACCATTTTGCTCGGTTTTCAATAGTTGAAGGACTATTCTATCTTAATATTAGTTCAAGAACCAAAGTAGTCCCGTCATGATAGTTCATGAACCATTTTTATTGGTCGGTTTTAAAAGACTATTTTGGCATCAAACTAGTCCAAGAACCCAATTAGTCTCGATCCTGATAATTTTTTTTATTAATATCAGCAAGCGTACAAACACCGAGTCTTAATAGTTCACAAACCATTTTGATAGATAAATTGACGATCTTAAAACTAATTTTACCTGAGAAATGGCGGCGTAGCGGGCGAGACCCCAGGCAGCTTCCTTGACGGCCAAGGCAGATGGGCCATTTGGGATGCTCACAACTGTACGCCTAGTGGATTCAAACATATATGTATAATAAAAATTGTCAACTAGACATTTCGTCGAACACTTGGTATGCATAAATGATTTTTTTTAAAAAGAAGAAATACATACCATTTGGCGAATCGGGCTCCTTGTTGATAATAAGATGCAGAGCGAGATGCAAGACCGTCAAGACCCTGACACCAGGACTCGTCGTTCGAGCCAGCCAGAGGAACTAGACCCTGAAATTGGTCATCAGGATTAGCCGAAACCCACTTCACGATAACTTGCAAAAACCTATGTTTTCGTGCGTTTTTTAGAGCTGACAATTTGAGTTTTGGGTCAGGTCAGGTTCTTATAATCAAAACCTGACTTTAGAGGTGTCAATTTCGAGTTTTGAGCCTATGTTGGGCCGGTTTCAAATTGATAAGCCTAATATCTAGGTCAAATGGGCTTTGGATTCGTTTGGGTTTCAGGCCGGAGATCGGATTTCACTTTGTGTGTAAAACGTGTGGGTTGCCAAATTTGACCCGAAACTTTTACGAAAAAAATTTGACTTGAAAATTGGTCGAATGGATTTTGAGTGTCCGCAAATTTAAGTCCAAGTCATCCACTCTACCTGGGTGCGAATTGTGAATTTTTGGTCAAATCAGATCTTTTTTGAGTTCGGTCTAAAATTGCATAACCCTAACTTGACTCGACTTATTTATTTAAGTTGGTAAAAACGATTAAAATTGTGCCAAGTTTTTAGTTGAATCGATCTCTTAACACGTACCTTGTCGACTTTGATCCCGGGGACAATGTTTTGCTCAACGAGCACATCCACCATTTTCTTTCCATCGACGGTTGATTGGTAGAGAGTCTCCTCGAAAAGAATCGCCCCGGAGACGTATTGGCCGAGTCCGGGGACGGAAACGAGGAGGGTACGGTATGCCTGGCGATTCGCCTCGGTGTTCTCTAGCCCGATTGATGCGAGTCTCTTCCCGCACGTGGCGTTGGACTCATCCATGGCCAAAATCCCACGTCCGGGTGATGCGATGGTTTTCTGCATCGACAACGAAATGAAACATTAGAACTGACAATTTGGATCCAAAACATGTATACACTCGAAATTCAGTTCACATTCTTCAAATTCAAGTGGAATTATACAAGTTCGGTCAATTATCGGGTATGACCGAACAAATTCGTGCAAATCGCACATTTTACGTGTAAAATTCAAAACCTGCAAGTCCGCAACCATGTCGAATCAAATTAAGCGGTTCAACTTTAAGTCCCAAAATCTAAATTTTCAGTTCCTATTGTAATCACAATTTACCAATTTACTCAATTGGTCAAAATTTATGGGGATATTTTCAATTTTAGGCGGAAAATACCTTTTTGCCCCTTATATACTATAAAACTTTCAACTTAAATAAATAAATAAAAACATGAATTTTTATACAATTGAGGGACAAGTGAGGAATAAATGTGGATAGAGAAATTAATTTAAAATAAATATAAAAGGATAAAATTAAGCTTTCATACAATTAGTAATTATATAAGACATGATGAAAGAACTTGGGAATATATATTTTAAAACTAGTTGACGAAGTAATCCGATATATTTGATCTGTTTAATTTTACGAGTATTTTCTTCAATCCAATAAAATACAAAAAATAGTCCTTAACATTAAACTATCTATGCAAATAAGGTCAGCTAAACGTAATTTTTACATGATATTTTAAATATATATATATATATATATATTATAAAAAAATAGATAAGTCAACAAATGAGCTACACGACTCATTTATGATACTTTTAATTAAATGAGTTCGACACAAATACTAAATAATTATTAAAAATGTTGAGTTGGTCGACACAAACCCGATCAAAGTGACCTCTAATACCAGTTTTGCTACGAAAAAAATGTCGTGTTGCGGCGAATTATGGTTCGTTGGTATTTCAATCATCGCTATTTTTGACAACATAATAAGTTGTCACAAAACCAAACATTTCTAATAGTGTTACTAAAATTCATGTTTGTGTCACAAGTCGTGACTCAAATTATCAGACCGAGACATAATAAACGTACCGCGGTCTTGACGAGTTCATCGGAGTAAGACGCCCGGACGGCGAGAGAATTCCGGCCGGCGACCGACAATCTTCGGACCCGGAGGGGGGTGGCCTTGGCCCACTCTGACTTGTCAACAAATAGTGCAGACTTTAGGAGTGAAGCTGAGGCTGTTGCTACCATTTTTTTCTTCTAAGTGTTGAGGAAGCTAATGCAAGAGAGCAAGCAACAACAAAAAAAAATCTAATCTTCTCTATAGGTTCTTTTGCAAGCTCTCTTGTAATAGCCACACTAGTGCACTCTCAAGACTCTAACTAATATTTATAATTGTTTTATTTTTGTGTGTGTTATCAAAAGAGATGTGTAATTTGAGGTTCTCATGAGTTGGCCAATGACGGTTCGCCACGTGGATGATAGAATTTTGCTTACTTGGCATTCTTGATTGGGTGGTTTGGGCTTGAGTATTGGAAATGAAGAGACAAGAATGTGCATATAGTGTCTCAATTCATGTTTGTATTGTTTTGAAAATGTATAGTTAGGTTAAATGAGACAATTTGAATTCGACAATTTTGTGAATTGCTTAAATGACATGAAGTGAACTATTTATGAGCGGGTTGACATAGTCAAAATATTTCAAAATTATATAATATGACTTGAAACGTTAAATTTTTTTTTTTTTTATCAACAAAGGTACTGATATTATTCAAACTAGGTAGATAGCCCGTGCGATGCACGGACGATTATTATAATTAAAAATATAAGAAAAATAAATGTAAATCAATTTATAGAATTATACCAATAAAATATTTGGTGTGGCTACATTAAAAAAAAAAAACTACTATTATTGTGGTTAAATGTTTTCTTTTGAGAGAATGATTGATATTCAAACATACGCATTAAAATTTAAATGCTCAAAATATTATGAAACTATTAAATAATATATATTTCATGAAATTTTACATTATACTTAAATATTTTATACAAAAAAAATGTAATTTTCTTTTTATTATTTATAAATGTAGGTCATTAATATGAAATTCTCATTTTGAACGTGAATACTTTATTATTAATTTATAAGATGACACTTATAGGAGTGAATTATTTGAGAGTTGCTTAATGATTGTCTTACTCTTACACTGTAGTCTACTTTGAAAAAAACAAAATAATTTTTTTAAATTGTTTAGTTTCAGTATGAACAACTTTTACATAGATTGATAAAATGAATTAAAAATACAACAAAATATGAACAATGAAATAATGTAAAATAAAAAAGTTTAAAAATCTCAAAGAGCTTGAGAAACTACCAAATAACTTAACTATAATAAAAGCCCACAAAAAACACTGGTTAATTGGGACAATGACAACAATGCTAG
>JAYMTK010002719.1:0-13355 GCA_036897405.1 Pelargonium myrrhifolium | reverse complement strand
ACTAAGGATGAAAGAAAGAAGTTTGAACAAGTCCAGCGGCTTCTCTCCCTTGTAAACATTGTTGTAGCTCAAAATGGTGGAAAGCCATACATGGATGAGTTATTTGTTGAAATGAAGGTGAGTATGTGCATATTCATTAGTTCTGTTGTAAGGTCATTGGATACAATTATAATATGGCTAAATTCAAATGCCAGGAAGGGGCTAAGAAACTTCATGCTCAACAAGGAGAAGTTGATTCATTGAAAGGTTACTCTAAGCACGAAATATCAATGTTGAAGGAGCAGATAGAGATTGCATATGAAGCGCAGCTCAAGCGAATCACTGACATGGTATTACTTACTAAACGCCCCTTATGTATTCATGTGTTTATCTACCGCATTGCATTTGTATTATATAAATTTAAACAATGGTCAGAATCACGGTAATGATGTAAATGCATATCACCTCATGATGTTGAAGTAGATGCAGCCCCAAAAAGCACTGCTTAGTTGTCTTTTTGTATTATTTCATTTAATTCAGGGCTTAAGTGGTTCATGCGGCTCTTGTTTGTTCAATTTATTTAATATGGCTGAAGTAATGACGGTAATATATAGGCTAGAGTATCAAATGCTGCCCTCCTTACCAAATGGTGTAGTAGAGTATTTATTCTTACAGTGAATTGAGGTGGATAAGGTTTGATCGGATTCTGTTCCTAAGATCGTGGGGTCACGCAGCCGTTGGAGTACTTACTCTAGTCAATGATGAAACTCGGCATATAACTCTATCTTTGGATGTCACGATCCTTCGAGGATCTCGGAGATTATTATGTTAACCTGGTACCTACTTGAGATAATGTTCTCGAAAGTCCGACTCCTTTCCAACCTGTAGGCATAGTAGTGTTTGGAAGTGATGAGTCTTGTCCAGGTAACACTTAGGACCTTCATCTATGTGACATCTCTCGAGTGTCACTCCCTGATTGGTGGACTTGGTTAAGGATATTGTGTACTATCATTAATAGTTTTAGGAATGCTACATTTGGTTCAATTTTTTTTTGATTAGCAATACCAACACCCTGATGGTTCTGATGTGATTTGAACCTGACCTCTGAGGGGAAATCCAAGTGCCTTAAACCACTTGGTCTGATGGGTGTTGGTGCTACATTTGGTTCAAGTTACTTTTGAAGCACGACAGTTGGGAGTTAAAGTTTATAGATACGTGTTAGTTATGTACGTCTTATATGACTTTGAAATACCTACTTGTGTTGACATTTATAGGTTGAGACGAAGCTAAGAGAAACAACCACTAGGCTTGAACAGCAACTGGCAGAAGAGCAAGCTGCGCGGCTCAAGTCAGAAGAGATTGCACTGTTGGCTCAAAAGAGATCAAATGATGAAATTAGTAGGCTTAGGGAGCAGCTAGAAATAGCGCAGAGGAAATCCGAGGAGCTCAATGCTGAGCTACGCAAGCGTCCCGAGTCGTCTGGGGGCTGCTCCATCCTGTGATCCATTTACTATCACACAATATACGCTATATATTCAGTTCATGTAAGAACTCCCAACCCTTCTCTTTGTTTTCCAATTTCAACTCGTAATCTCTACTTTGTCGTGGCTTTGTTTATATTGCAACTTGAATGTGTTTAATTAAGTATAAGCTATAGTTATGGTAATGTTGGCAAGTATCATTCTACACTGCTTGCATCGTTTAGTGTAGTAGTTTTGAATTAGTTTGAATCAAGTAACTGAGGTTATACTGTTACGAGGTAATTGCACATGAACTTCTTGTACTCTACACGTTTTGCAAATGAATACCCTAAAGTTTTATTTTAACTTTTGACTACCCTGTACTATGCCGGAGGTTCTCTATGTCACGAAATATTCGATTTTTTAACGGAATATTCCCTTTTTCTTTTTATCATGTGCCATGCACATAATCTAAACTTTTTTCAAAAATGTTCATTTTGCTCTTCTTCAACATTCAAGAACACATGAATGTTTGAAGTTTCCGGCGAGTTTCGGTGACCAATTATCGCTCGAAGAAATCAAACACTCGCCGGAAAACTCTTTAATCAAGCAAAATCATGTGCAAAACGTGTAAAGTACAGGGGGTTCATGTGCAATTACCTTTTCTATTATGATTATTGATTTGTGATTTGACGAGTCCTTTGATCGACTTGTGTTGATCTTGGCTATGAATAAGTGTTTGTTTGCATTATTGAAATGAAATGTTATTTGAGGCTGTTCGGGTTGGGCTATATATTGCTTCGTGGTCTAGGACGTTAGTGTATTGGATTATGTTCCAAAATGAGTGTTCCTTCCTCTTCTTTTCCTTTATTGATGTGTACATGAATTATCAAGAGGACATTTTGTATACATCAAATCGATACATACTATAAAAGTTGAATAAAAAAAGAGGTTTATAATGCGTATTACATCATCAAACTTTTAATATTGGCTCAAACTTTTTCATTTTGGCTTCAAGCACAACGACATCTTACAAGTGATGAACCCTTAGGACGCTACCACACGCGGTAGAGACTTTAAAGGGTTCATCGTACGCCCCAAAGTACAAGGGTCATACGAAAGCGCCTCAACTCACCCAGAAAGCAAAGGTTTAGTTCACAAGATTTGGAACCATAAGACGCTGGCCAATGTGGTATAAGCTTTTAGGGGCTTCTCCGTATGCCCCAAAGCATAAGTAACATATGAGAACTGCCATCCTCGCTTGGCGCCCACATGCGGCGTACCCAAAGATATGCTAGAACTACAAGGCTCAATCGGATCCAAAGTGAACTCTACATTTTTATCAACTAATGAGGAGTCGACACGCGGCGAATATCGATTGTTAGTATATATACTTCTCTCTTTGTAAGAGAGAGATTTTCACAATTTCAAATCATTCTCTCTCTACGGAAAGACAATATGTGTAACTGTGAGAGTGAATTATCATCTCTAGTTGAGATAATGTGATCATCTTTCTCTATCTTCCCCCATTGGTAGGGGTTTGACTATCGTCTCCTACTGAAACATAACTTTTTGGACTAGAGGAAAATTAAGGAGAAGTCAGTGTGGTATGTATACTATCGTATCTGATCATGTATTGAGAGATCATGACTAAATTTTTATAAAAATATTATTGACAATTTGTACATGACTAACTTACTAGAAAATGAACACCAACACTCATTTTGAAACAGAATGAGTAATTAAATTCAGTCAATTACAAATTATATTGCAATATTCTTACGCACCATTTAGAATAAAAATTTAGAAATGAAAATGAGATTTTCATCCAAAGTTATTTTGATGACCAAAGTCATAATTCAACAAGAAAATTAATTCAAAACACTACCTAAATTTGTTTTCAATCCATGTTTACAACCACAAATCTACACAAAATTACCATAATTGTCATAAAAATTAGTCAAAAGGAAAATAACAAAGTAACCAACAAAGACAATAATAGACAGAAGAAGCTTAAAACTTGAATAGAGACAACAGAGTCATGAACTAAACAGCTGGCTACCAAAACATACAACTTACTTTACATCTCTAAGGGTCAAAGGGTTAGAAACTTTTCGACATCTGTTGAAGACGACTAAACACATCATAATCATTACGATGAAAAAGAAACATGGAACTCTATTCACTTGCCCGGCATGAACGACATGGCTCGTCTGAAGTCCAATGATTTAAGAGTAGAGTCCGTGAAAGGCTTTCCATCGGGTAACCACAAGGGATTTTGTTGAGGTAGCAACACCTGCGGTTGTGGCTGGCTACTCTTCATACCTTCACCAGGTTGTGTCGACGAGGCTTCATTCTTTTTCTTCACAAATTCAAAGAACTCGGCCACTTGGCGTGCATACCTACACCAAAGTATAATTACAAAATGTGTAAGCCGATTCCTAACATATAACATTCCTTGTACGAGACTACCCTCGATTTAAATCATCTAAAAGTGATTTGCCTTAGAAATCTGCAAGGGCAAAGAAATATGAAAACCCAGCCCGAAGATTGAGAACAGCAATAAGGCAGATTGCAGAGTATCCAACACCGTTCCCAATACCAGAACACAAAGGTCATAGATAGCTACAACTATATATAATAAGAGTAAAATGTGTATCAGTTGACAGATATAACTTTATATCAATTGCAACTTAACTAAACCAATGAGGTGATGACACCTCATTAAATTTTCACTTATACCCACCCAAGTGAATTTGTGGGAGCGGAGCGACCCGTCCGGATCCATGATTTTAAATGAGGTGTCACCATCTTATTAGTGCAACTGATATAAAGTTATATCAGTTAACTCATGCCCATATTACTCATATAATAAACTATTAAGTATTAAATACAAAATCGTAAGACTTGTATTTCAGGGTGTAAAGGTCTCGGTGTGTGCAACACAAACAATCATCAATCAAGCACAACTAAGACTAAGATGGGGTTGAAAAAGAGTAAAAGCCACGGAAACATAGAGAACGTATAAACAAATACATTAAATATACAACATAAAGCAACTTGGGGGAGCAACTACTCTAAAATGTTCTAAAAATTTAAATTATTGAACCAGTGAGATTGTCTGTGTGTGCCAATGAGTTTGAGTAATGGAAAGTTCTCTTACTCTCTCTTGGCTTCAATATCTTTACTGAAGTCAATGTTGGGTTCACAATCAAGAACCAAAGCAGGAACCTGCTCACAATAAAATAATGTAAGCCAACATTGTGTACAATTATATTACATGCAGTTCAATGAAGAGTGGAATTTGGCAGTACCTTTTGGATACTTGAATGCATATGATTACCCTCCAAATAGAACACACGATCCCTTATATCGGGATGCACAGTGTTGTCCATATGTAGGGGCTTACTGACAGACAATACCTCGCGATTACTACTCTCGAATGGGAAAAGCCAGCTCTCATGTTTTTCATGCAAGTCGCGCAGATACTCGAGGCTGACTCCACCCTCTTCAGTTCTTCTACGTAATTTCATTCGCTTATGGCAAGTATCAGGACTTGCTCGAAGGTAGATGAAGGCATCAGGAATGAGCCCAGGTAAGCATGAAACAACAGGATCGAACCATGAATCGTAAATGCTGATCTCCATCTCATTCATCCAATTTGCCTCATGAACAGCTCGTACGAAAACCTTGAAAAAAAAAAAACAAAGTGGATCAACCCAAGGGAAAAAGAAACAATCCTAACAATTTTAGTCATTTTGTACTTGAAGTGCATTTACTAGTTACAAAATCCTTCCAGAAGTCCACCTATTAAAATCCTTAAGAGATCTGGTTGTTCTATCTTTACATGGATTGCAAACATTTTATAGATATCAGATGAAATGTATTGGTCTTTTACTTTCTGTTCTTTGAAAAAAAAAAACAGAAGATTGGGCTCAACTAAGAATATTGGTCATGGAAAACACACAAAAAAAATACGTGAATAGCTTACCATTCTGTCACTGAAGACACTCCTTTCCATCAACCTAAGAGGCTTAAGTCCACTGGATGACTCCCTCTCCTGCATTACTCGTGTAACAAAGACATAATTCTGGAAGGTATAGGCATACCTCTGCGGCTCAGCATAAAAAGCATCCAATATATTGAAATGATCAGGCCCAATATCTTGCCACTTGTCAATCGGTTCTGGAACAACCTCAACAAGGTCCTGTAGCTCAAGCGTCTCGTTGGCTATCCTCTGAAGGAATGTTGTCTTTCCAACACTAATATTCCCTTCAACGCAGAAAGTGAGTCTTTTTTTAGGGGCTGGCTTCACATCTGAGCTTGAATCCTTTAACTCATCATCTACACTCTCTTTGATGAACGTGGTAATACTCTCAGCATGGTGCTTATGAAGAATTCCAACCGAACTCTGCAGATATTCAACCATTTTCTCACTGGATGATCCAAAAAACTGCAGAAGACCAACAAGAGATTATAACAATATGTTAATCTCATACAAACGGCATGTTAACATCCCATTTAAGTTCCAAAAGATTCCAATACAAACATGAGCAATGAGAATCTCATTCCCGTCCTTGAACAAAAATTCCAATCCAAACGCAATGACGGATAGATTTCTCAAATTTATACGTTAATCAAATTTTTCCAAACTCACACTATATTAGATTACAAGTAGAAAATGCAATTAAAATATTCAGAAGGTAACTGATAAACTAGAGCTCCTGAAAATTTCACATGTTAGAGACCATACTTGAACAAAATCAAAACCATCATGAACCAATATGCTATGTGATAACATATAAACAAAATGAGATATATACCATCATGAAACTATATTAGATATTGCAGAAATATGTACATATAATACAGACCTTATCTCTAGCCAGACTCGAACCATATTAGATTACAAGTAGAAAATGCAATTAAAATACTCAGAAGGTAACTGATAAACTAGAGCTCCTAAAAATTTCACACGTTGGAGACCATAATTGAACAAAATTAAAACCATATCACTTCAAATGAACCAATATGCAACAAGATATAAACAAAATGAGCATCTGAACACAAACAAAAATGTGCATAATACAAACAATACAGACCTTATCTCTGGCAAGACTAGAACCACATTAGATTACGAGTAGAAAATGCAATTCAAATACTAGAGCTTCTGAAAATTTCACATGTTAGAGACCATATAAGACAAAGTACAAACAAAATGATCATTTGAAGACACACAAAAAATGCAAATAACACAGACCTTATCTCTGTAGAGTTGCTTGAGGTCCGCAACGCCCTCAATCCCCTTATCTACAAGCTTCCTGGAGTTCCTAGGCCCAACTCCTGGAATCGTCAGCAAATCAGGATTCCCAAGCAGAGCACCGTCACCGGACGGAGACCTCTGCCGCCGATTCAGCCTCAGGGGCTTCTCCGAAGCACCGTCTCCGGTCCCCAAACCCTCGGTGGCAGCGGCGGCGGCGGCGGCCACCATGGAGCCATCGTATCCACCGGCGGTGTGCAGCCACGCCGACCGGCCGGCCTTGAAGAGAACCCAGGGCCTGTAGAGAGGTCTGCTCTCGACGGAGCAGCGGCAGAGGCCGAAGTAGGGCCTCGGCGAGGGAAAAGGAGCGTGGAGGGGCATGGGGAATGGGATAAACCCCAAGTTGTGGGTGGTGAGAGTGAGGATAGGGCTACCGGCAGAGGAAGAGGTGAGGCGTAGCAGCTTCTGCATCAGTCCTGGTGCTGGTGCTGAGCATTTCAGTGAGTCTCAGAGGTGAAGATTTTGGTTGCTACTGCGAAAACCAGGAGGATGAAGAAGAAGAAGAAGCAGAGAGTTGTGGGTTTTGGGTGTGATGTTGTTGTGTTGCTTGCTAGGGTTTTGAATTGGGATTGGATAGCAACAACTGTGAAATGGAGGTTTGGACGTACAGGACAGGCTAGGAGGCTACATACATACTACAACATGTAAGGATATATAGAGTCTGTTTGTTTGTTTATTTATTTTTAATAAAAACAATATTATAACTGGTGGGCCAGTCTAAGTGGTTGAGAGTTCGAAACTCAGCTCTTGTGAATGGAAAAAACTCATGGGTCAGCCTCTTACCGTTTAGTGCGCTGACAGTGGGATGAGTGGGGATTAGTTTGGGTACTCTTGGGCCAGTCTTCTACCGCTTAGTGCGCTGATAGTGGGGTGAAATAGGGAGAAGGATCCTAACAAGGGATGAGTGGAGACTAGTTTGGGTACTCCTGGACCAGCCTTAGTAGGGATTAGTTTGGGTACTCCTGGGCTAGCTTTATACCGCTTAGTACACTGACAGTGGAGCGAAATAGGGAGAGGGATTAGTTTGGGTACTCTTGGGCCAGCCTGAGTGGGAATTAGTTTGGGTACTCCTAGGCCAGCCTTCTACAACTTAGTGCCACTGACAGTGGGGCGAGTGAGGATTAGTTTGGGTGTGGTAAAACGGCTTAAAGGTGCCAACTGTCAGTGTGGGGGACCACTCAAGACATCCCATGGTATAAATCGAAAAAAAAAACAATATTATAGTATTATACAAAATGTAATGATGGGCCCAAGGTCATGGAAGGGGTGTCGGGAGAAGAGTTGCTGGTTGGGCTCGGGATGGAGGATACGGGCCTTGAGAACTTAGCAGAATAAGCGGGTTTGGGTGGGTATCAAGCCTGGGGCCGATTGCTAAATCACCAAAAGCTCAAGAATAATAAGTCACTCACACAAAGAAAGATGTTTAATTGTTATGGGCAGAATAGGGAGAGGGATCCCCTAACAAAAGAATTTGTCGTGACAGTACTAGTGTTGGCCTTAAGAAAGCTTGGAATACTAGCATAAGATTAGTACTTGTATTAATTTGGTTTGTATTCTGTTTGAAATTTTTTAATGAAATCGTGGTGCTTTTACACCTTTTGTTTAAAAAAAAATGATGAGCCCGCAGTTTGGCGGTTGACACTTTTAAGGTGTTTGACCACACCAGACTAATTTTCATTCGAAATTTGTTCACAGGTTAAGGATCTCACATGGGGCTTGAAGTTGATACCTCTTTCCACTTACGTAATGTGTGTTAACCAATTAGCTCACCCCACATGTAGAACTAATGTTTTCACTCAGTCTGAAATTCATCCAAATAAGCGAAGAAATTGGTATTTTTTGATCTTATGCAAGACCATTTTTTTTTCTTTTCAAAATTTCAAAATTGCCTTTTATGATAAGATTTTTTTTCTGAGTTTTATCTTCTCCTTACGTTGCTTAGATATCATTAATGTCCTCATGTCACAGACAAATAAAACTGGCCTCATGCGATGTCTCAAATCCCATCATTCGGAAAGAAGGCACAACCTTTGTCATGGGCGTCAAGCAATATAAATCACATATATTAAAAAGAGGATTAAACACCTAAATGATCATTCTACTATCAAAAGTGGATCATTAAAATGCATCATTTTGGTCATTATAGGATACAAAATTGAACCAAGATGGTCATCGTCGTCCAATTTCATCAAATCCTCTGTTAAATGGTCTTGATATGTACTTTTTGAATAAAAATATTTCAAAAATAAATAAAAAAAATACACAATCAGCATTTGTGTGAATTTTTATATATATTAAAAAAAATTGGACACGTATCAATTGAACATGTGTTTGACATGTTATGCATCTCCCATTTTTTATTGTAAAAATGAATTGAAGGTAAAATACAATAAGGAAAGTGAATTTATGTTATTTATACACACTAATATAAAAAATGTTAATCCAAAATGAGTTTAATGTATATCAGTTGCACTAATAAGGTGGTGACACCTTATTTAAAATAATGGATCCGGACGGGTCGCTCCATTCCCACAAATTCACTTGGGTGGGTATAAGTGATTTTAAATAAAGTGTCATCACATCATTGGCTTTGTTAATTTGCAACTGATATACATTTTACCCATCCGAAAATTGTGAAATTTTCTAACCATATATTTTGTTTTATTTCAAATTCAAAGTTCGTGTACTGAATTTTTGTGTACCAATTTGTTCAGAAATTTGTTGTGTAGTAAATATTTACTATCTCCATCTTTATATAATATGTACTTCTAAATCATTTTTTTTTTTTTACCAAAGTTGTTTTCTAAAAGTTACCTACAAAAGTTTAATAAACTCCTTTGAATGAGATGTGAAAATTTTAAAATTAACGTTACCAAACATGTGTTTTGTAGGGTTATATACTTATATGTGTAGAAGATAAGAATGTGCATTGTTTTGTCCCTTTCTCTCTCTGAATTCTGAAACTTTGTCTGTTTTGGGGTTGTGTTTGAGCGGCAACACAACACTTTTGTTAGATATTTTTACATGATTTTGAGTATAGACTCGTTAATTACATTACTATGTACTATATACTATTTATACTGAAAGAAATATTTTCCGTCCTCATTTCATTTCTTGACTTGGTTAATATACAACAATACAAAGCGTAATGTTTGGCTACAATCAAGGAGATAGATTATGTAAATATTTACATAATCTATCACAAATTAATATTTACATAATCTATCATTAATATTTACATAATCTATCACACCCCCTCAGTGGAAGCGGGAGGTTGACGGACGCTGAGACTGTCTCGAAAATCTTCAAATAAGACCTGTGGTAGGCCTTTGGTAAATATATCAGCAATTTGATAACGGGATGGGACATGAAGGACACGGACTTGTCCTCGCGCAACCTTCTCACGAACAAAATGAATGTCCATCTCGATGTGCTTGGTGCGCTGATGTTGCACTGGATTTCCTGACAAATAGATAGCGCTTACATTGTCACAATATACCATTGTAGCTTTCTGAATAGGACAATGTAATTCCAACAGAAGGTTTCTAATCCAGCATGACTCGGAGACAACATTGGCTACCCCCCTGTACTCTGCCTCTGCACTCGAACGAGAGAGGGTGGGTTGGCGTTTCGAAGACCAAGAAACCAAGTTATCTCCAAGAAAAACACAATAGCCGGACGTTGACCGACGTGTGTCAGGGCAGCCTCCCCAATCCGCATCAGCGTAGGAAATGAGGTCACTAGTAGACGTAGGATAGAGATGCAATCCATACGTGAGTGTACCCTGAATGTAACGTATGATGCGCTTAAGAGCAAGCATATGATTAGCTCGCGGATCATGCATGTGTAAACATACCTGCTGAACCGCATACGAGATATCCGGCCTCGTAAAGGTGAGATACTGAAGTGCACCTGCCAGACTGCGGTATTGGGTAGGGTCATTATACGGGTCACCCGAGGTTTTACTCAACTTTGGTTTAGTATCAACCGGAGTAGATGAGGACTTACAAGAAGACATCCCAGCTCGATCAATGATCTCCTCGGCATATTTACGTTGCGAAAGAAACATGCTATCCTTATGCCGAGTGACTGCAATGCCTAAGAAATAATTCAAAGGTCCCAAGTCCTTCATGGCAAATTCCGAGGCGAGGAGAGACATAATAGAGCAGCGGAGAGAATCCGAGGAAGCAGTGAGAATTATATCATCAACATAAAGCAAAATGTAAGCCATATCTAGCCCCTTTTTGTAGATGAACAGTGAATTGTCTGATCTGCTGTTAGAAAATCCAAGAGAAGAGACATAATCAGCAAAACGCTTGTACCACGCTCTCGGGGCCTGCTTAAGCCCATATAAGGACTTACGGAGCAGACAAACATAATTCGGATGAGTAGCGTCTCTGAACCCCAAGGGTTGATGCATATACACTGTTTCCTTGAGATCACCATGGAGGAACGCATTCTTGACATCAAGCTGATGAATAGGCCACTTCTTTGATAACGAGAGACTAAGGACGGTACGGATCGTAGCCGGTTTGACCACAGGGCTCAAGGTCTCACCACAATCCACTCCAACCTGTTGAGTCTTTCCATCTCCTACAAGACGGGCTTTATGCCTCTCAAAATCACCATTAGACTTTTCTTTATGAGCAAAGATCCACATAGAGCGAATAACATTCACATTAGGTGGACGGGGGACCAACTCCCACGTCTTATTTTTAATAAGAGCATCAAATTCATCATCCATAGCCATAATCTATCAAAATTGATTCAGGATTCTGAAACAGTAATAGCTTACGGATAGCCAACGTAATGCTTCTGCAGGAAAGCAAAAATTATAGTTCTCTCAAATGAATTAGCATATGATATGATTCTTGTTAATAACGTATATGAAAATAAACATCCACTGAGATTGACTGAAAGAAAAAGAAGTAGCTAATTCAAATCGGAATATTAGAATCCTGGTCAGTTTTCAAACCCCAACGCTCTCTTCATTATATTCCTCATGCTTCATAGCAACAATCACTTGTATGTCGTAATAATATTTATCCCAAAAAATTCCTAACTGGAAAAAATAGAAGCAAATAATCTAGCCCACCTCTTTTACTCCAGATAACACTATTCCTCGTGCTTTGTTCTCCATAATCTGTATGTTGTCCTTTGACATGTCTAAAAGGTCCCTGAGTAAAATATTTGTAACCAAAAAGGGTAAAAAAAACTGAGTTCATTAACGCTGGGGACTTGTATAGGAATGCCCAATTGCCCAAAGGTTTTATCAAACAAGCTTATGCAGGAGCCACATACCTGACCTTTTCCATGTAGATCTCTACCTACAAGTGTCACAAAAATGTTCAAGAATTGTCTGGTGTGATTGATTTTTACAGTGCAGATATAGGCGACCACTTATGCAAGAAAAAGGAAAGAAGTTTGGCAGTACCATTGACAACTTGATTGTTAACTTGGTCAATTCATCAGAGAGAGAGACGCCCTCAAATAGTCCATCTACAACTCTTGTTAGTAATCCTTTCTTTTGCTCGTCACATTCTAAGATACTCACTACAAGGAAAATTGACTTTAGGAGACGGCCAAATAAAAGTCGTCTCCTATGTTAAATAATATGAGAAAGCTTCATGAGTATTTAACCTTATAGGAGACGGATTTCATCATAGGAGACCGATTTTGGCCGTCTCCTAAAATCAAATTTCTTGTAGTGACTGGATCCCTGGTAAAACAGTAAGAACATCAACATGTTCGAATTTAGTCTTCTATACTATACATAATAACCACATTATCAAAAATGTGTTATCAGATGTTCACATTACCTCCATAGTATAAGTCTTCCCAGCTCCTGTCTGTGACCAAATCCATAAATCAAGTCGGCATATTTTAAATACAAATCTAATGGATCATTAAAATGGGCTTATAAGTAAAATTTGTAATAGTAAAATGTCACTCAGTACACAGACAATGAACGGATGATGCAAAAAAAAAAAAAATAAGGCATTAAGCAATTCGTCTTCTTGGATGAGTAGAAATTTTGGACGGTATGAGATCAACTATCAAATCTATATTGCTTAATTTCCTTTCCATCAGTAAATCATTTATATACAGGAACACCAATTTAGCTCACAAGTAGCAACAAATGGAATATTATCATGGATAACCAACAAAATGTAATGACATGCAATATGTTCATATGTATTTATGTGTATAATCAGTGTCTGATCATTGTTAGTAACAGTCAACTTAGGTTCTGGTCCTAGGGAGGCTTGAAAAATAATTCTTGGCATGTCTGATGGAAAAGCAAACATTTGTATCCTGGTTTCAATGACACGTCTGTTTTGAATGTGTGCAGAAGACATCTACTTTGTGATCGTGCCACAAAAATATAATTAAGAACAGTAATTTGTACCACATTACCTGTCCATAGGTGATTATTATCCCATTGATTCCATTAAAAGAAGGGTAAATTATCCTCACACTCCCTTGACTTTCAAAAAATAAAATGTTGCCCCCCAGACTTTGACTTTAGTTTTTTCGAACCTTTGACTTTCAAATTTTAGTTTTTTCACCTCTTTTTACCTATTATAGTCGGTTGA